>JAFJYH010000036.1:0-198451 GCA_017365405.1 Cadophora malorum
ACCTCCCCCTCCCTCCTCGCAACCCTCACCAACTCCGGGATACCCTTCTCCCCCTCCTCAACCAGCTTCTCCTGACTCTTCAAATTATTCTGCACCGCAGTCCCCACACACCACGCCGCCATCTTCCTTATCTCAGCTTCGGAGTGCGTGAGGCAGGAGAGGAGGGGTGTCCAGAGGGAGAGAGGCGTGAGATTGTTGGCGTTGTCGAGATTCTCGATTAGTTGTTCGAAGTTGTCGAAGGCGGTTATTTTGTCTTCGAGAGTGATTTCTGGGTCTGTTGATAGAATTGCGGACATGGACATGTTCATTAAGTCTGCGTCCGAGGGGCCGCCGAAGAGGGCGTTGAGGGCGTCGGGGTTGATTGGGCGCGAGGAGGGGGTGCTGCCATCTGCTGAGGGGGGTGTGGCTGTGGAGGTGTTTTCGACGCTCCATTTTAGGAGGGATTGGAGGTTAGGGTCCATTGTGAGGTGGTGTGTAGTGTGTGGTGTTGAGGCTTGGTCTTAATGGAGGCACCAGTGGAGGGGTAATTTTTGTTTGGTAGGTTGTGAGGAATTGAGGTTTGTAGTTGGATGGAGGGTTTTGGAAGTGTAGCTTCTGAATTGACGAAAATATTTTGGAGAGGTCGCATATAACAAGAGTCGAGTCTGTGTAATGGCAGTATGAACTTAGTAAAATTCGAGATTTCGAATCTGGAAAAGATTCCAGATGCCGCCGGAAGCTTCGAATTTGTACGGAGCGGAAAATAGATGATCCGAGTCAACTCTTGACTGAAAGTAGGCTGCTAGGCAGGAAGGGCCTTCTGCTGATTCTGATCTTTCTTGGGCCGATGTTATATAACTCTCAGTTGTTAGCCGGTCTCGAAACCGAACTACTTGTGCATGTTTTCAACGAATTACTCCTGAATTGTTCCTCTCTCCTTCACTTCTACGACTACCGGCATTTAGATGTACTGCCACGTGACACTACATCATCATTCTGCTCCCCAGCTCAACCATGGTACAAATTGTTTACTATCGATCTCCTAACCTTGAAGAAGCTTAATTGAACAGCAATCATAACAAACCATGGCAATCCCAGGTTTCATGTGGCGGATTCAATTCATGCATTGATAGTTTTTGCAGGCTCAAATCAAGTGATGCGATTTACCCCACCACGATTGCCCCTCCATAATTGCATCGAGTTGGCCTCTGAGGCACCGTAGGAGACACTTGGTGTCTTCAATTCGATGGGGAAATCGGAATTCCAAAGCCCAGCCCAGCCGGCCCGTCGGTGGCTGAGGTTGGGTTGAAGAATCTTTTGGTGCTGCCCTTGCATACTTACGCAAGCCATATTACATCAAAAGGAACCCGAGGAGGAGAGATGATGCGGTTGTGTGTCTGACAAGCACAAGTGCCTGCTTGGCTCAAAGTAAATATAGTAGAAAGGGCGGCGACGGATGTTGCTTGACGCGCGTTAGGCGGCGATACAGGAACACAGCATGGAGTTCTTTTGGTGTTGCCTTGCAGGCGTCCGAGTGAGAATTGAAATTTGAGGGGATTCAGAATGGCTGTCTTTACAGTTTGCAGTCTGCAGGTCTGCCTGCTCGACTTGCGGTGTGCAGTGGATATGTCTCGGCTTGGCTAGGTTGGGATATTGTTGAGCATAGCATGAGGATGAGCATCCGGAATCCTTCATAGCCACCTCATTATTTGAAGTAGATCCAACGCCGACATAAGTCGGTCTTGACAGGAACTAATCCGAACTTCAAACCGAACGTACTCTAACCAGTCTTGATTATTCCTCCCAGCCACTGTCATCAACGGACAGCTTGTTCGTACACCAGCCCCGTCGCCGCTCTTTCCCCATTCACTTGCATTCGCCCAGACTTCGAGATCCTTCTGCTGAACCCTTAAAGCGGCAGACTGTCTCCTCCAATCAACTGCCTGCTTCGCCTTCCCCGATCAAGCAGTCGCGGCCCACACAACCCGACCTCGTTCGTTCGTTCGTTGTGACATCGCATCGTCCTCCGCTTGCTTGCACTTGTCCTTGTCTTCTCCTCCACTTCAACTTCACTTCAACCTCGTCAAGAAATTTCCACATCCTTTCGAGTCCACCCCAGACCACGAGCCTCCCCTCGTCGTCCTTCACCATCTACTCTCTGTTCTCCCGATCTTATCGTTGCGAGAACCTCACACCGCCATCCCACAAACCCTCACATTTATTTGACGCTCAGTCGTAATCAGCAGCCATGGAGGGTAAGCAGACTTCCCATCCCCAACGCTGCGATTAGACCTTCAGCGCATCGAGCTGGATCTCCTTGAATACTTGCTAATGCTCCTTGCTATCTACAGAAGAAGTCGCAGCTCTCGTCATTGACAATGGGTAAGCTTCCACCACCTCGAGGGCCCCAAGTCTGGAAATTAGCTGTGGATGATTCACTGGGCTCCATTCTCATCGAGCCTCCTCGACCGATAGTCCCGATACTCGAATATCATACACCCTTGAGGGATGTGACTGACGGGCTGTGTAGTTCCGGAATGTGCAAGGCCGGTTTCGCCGGTGATGATGCTCCCAGAGCTGTGTTCCGTAAGTATCCCAACAGCTACAATGACCGCTGGTCGCAACTCATCTACCTCTGCTCGATTGCGATCTAGCAGCAATGAAGGACTCTATAGCTAACAACCATTGCAGCATCCATTGTTGGTCGTCCTCGCCACCATGGGTAAGGCCTCCTAACCCCGCTATTTCCCCTCGGCGGGCAATATACGAAGAATTTGAAACTAATAAATACCGCAGTATCATGATTGGTATGGGTCAAAAGGACTCCTACGTTGGTGATGAGGCACAGTCCAAGCGTGGTATTCTCACCCTGAGATATCCCATTGAGCACGGTGTTGTTACCAACTGGGACGATATGGAGAAGATCTGGCATCACACTTTCTACAACGAGCTGCGTGTAGCCCCAGAGGAGCACCCAGTTCTTCTTACCGAAGCCCCAATCAACCCAAAGTCGAACAGAGAGAAGATGACCCAAATCGTTTTCGAGACATTTAACGCACCAGCCTTCTACGTCTCCATCCAAGCCGTTCTCTCCCTCTACGCTTCCGGACGTACCACTGGTATCGTTCTCGATTCCGGTGATGGAGTCACTCACGTTGTCCCCATCTACGAGGGTTTCTCTCTTCCTCACGCCATTGCTCGTGTTGATATGGCTGGTCGTGATTTGACCGATTACCTCATGAAGATCTTGGCTGAGCGTGGTTACACTTTCTCCACCACTGCCGAGCGCGAAATCGTCCGTGATATCAAGGAGAAGCTCTGCTACGTCGCCCTTGACTTCGAGCAAGAAATCCAGACTGCCAGCCAGTCCTCCAGCTTGGAGAAGTCATACGAGCTTCCTGACGGACAAGTTATTACCATTGGTAACGAGCGTTTCCGTGCTCCTGAGGCGCTGTTCCAGCCATCTGTATTGGGTCTTGAGTCTGGTGGTATCCACGTCACAACCTTTAACTCCATCATGAAGTGTGATGTTGATGTCCGTAAGGATCTCTACGGTAACATCGTCATGGTAAGTTATGGATTCTGCGGATGAATCTTGAAATTTACTGACCAATTCTAGTCCGGTGGAACCACCATGTACCCAGGTATCTCCGACCGTATGCAAAAGGAAATCACTGCTCTTGCACCATCCTCCATGAAGGTCAAGATCATCGCACCACCCGAGCGAAAGTACTCTGTCTGGATCGGTGGTTCCATTCTCGCCTCCCTCTCTACCTTCCAGCAAATGTGGATCTCAAAGCAAGAGTACGACGAGAGTGGACCTTCCATTGTCCACCGCAAGTGCTTCTAAGGTACGCGGCTCCAACGTTCTTCCCCGAGATATGCGCTGACCCCTCTCAGCGTTCTACAGTCAATTTGTGCGTACATCACGAACTTCACGAATATGATCAAGACGAAGAAGACTCGAGCAGGGCCATTTCCCGTGTTTTCCTGTCCTACAACGTGTTTACATTCCGAAAAGTTCTGGTAGCGGTCGAGCGATTGGGTGGTCTCTTTCAGAGAACGGATATCTGGCTTGTTCTTAGCTGGCTGTTTTGCTTGGAGGATAGGTCAACACGTTGTCGTTTATCGATCAATTAATCGGTCTTCAATCATACAAACTTTTTTCTACTGTGGTCCCTTCCATGTTTTGCGGCATGCTTTTCATTCGTAGTCAAGCAATTTCTTTACAAAATCAATGAAAAGGTGGTCACTGAATAACTTAGTAACGATGCATCACATCCGTCACCTGCCTAGTCCTGAACTCTTCAATCCGGCAAACCCGCTTCTCATGCAAGGCCTGCCCGGTTGTGGAGCAAACCAGCCTCCTTCACCAGCACAAAAGCGAGGATATATGAAGTGTGGAGATAAATCTTGGCAGGGGATGGGTCCCCCGGCAATTTGCGGGCATCATCTCCGAGCGATAAACACACGCACATCGGACAACCAGATCATCAACCCACGTGCTCTATCAATGATCTACAAGAACGCGGAGAAGAGTCTAGCGGCTTTCTCTTCCTGTCAAGTTAATGCATAGCAGCATACAACGTGGTAGCGGTGGTGGTTCCCCAATCGGTTTGTGTGCCGACACCTCGGTCTTGGGACGACCTAGAGAATGGCTATAAGTATGCCTGGTTTCCTGGTTAGGGTTTTGAGCTTTTGAATTTCTGTTCTTTACCTCTGTTGTCTTTTGTCTTTGTTTGACTAAGGGACTGTACTCCTTGGACTGGCAATAGGAAAAGGAAGAGCAGAAGCAGAAGAAGAAGCAACAATGGCAGTCCTCAGCTCCCTCAAGTTCGCGGGTGCTTTGTTACTCGCGGCTAGGATTCAAGATGTCAATGGTCAGATATTCCTCGCTCCGCCGAATGATATCTTGCTTCCAGCGAGTGACTCGGCAAAGGAGCCGTTGCAGTGGCTCGCGGCTAATAGTCCTTATTTTGCTGGTGAGTCGGCTTCTTTGGATTTTATAGTTCTGCCCTTGGGAGTGGGGTGAGAGTGGAAAGGTAGAAGGGATGAGGGTGGGCGATGAACAGTGCTGATGGAACATAGGCCCCAATATCAACGGTATCAGCAATGAGGTCCCTGAGGGCTGTACCGTCGAGCAAGTGGCGTACAGTGTGAGGCACGGAAGTAGATACCCCGACACTGGGGCGTATGCTGAGTGGACTGCACTTTACAACAAGGTTAGTCACTGATGATCCCTCTCACCACATGAAGGTCGGAAGAGAGGATATGTCTACGATGCCGGTATTGACAACCAAATTCAGGTACAAAACGCGACCTTCCAAGCTACTGGCAGCATGGCATTCTTCCATACCTGGAAGCCAGTTCTCACCGACCCTGCAGCGCAAATTGCTCAGGAGAGTACTACTGGTTACAAGGAAGCTCATGATATGGGTTACCAGCTGAGAACTAGGTCAGACCTCATCCTTCTTATTCATGACCACTTGACTGACTGCCGTGGATAGATACCCCAATCTGTACTCCTACGGCGACAAGTTCATCGTCTGGGCCAACCTGTACGCACGAGTCGTGCAAACTGCTCAAAGCTTCGTCAGAGGCTTCATGGGCCATCTTGCCACGAACCTGGGGCAAGTCATTACTGTCAATGCTACTGCTTCTCCGGATGCTCTGTTCAACTCGCTGTCCCCAAGCAACCTTTGCCCGAACTTCGTGGACGGCAATGGCGGCGATTACAGTAAGCTTGTTCAATCCCGTAATCCTCGCTGCGCGAGACCTGTGCAAGACTAACCAATACAAAAAGTGACAACATACAAATCCATCTTCCTCCCACCTATCACCGCGCGACTCAACGCTTTGATCACAGGCGATTTGGTCTTCACTGACTCGGACGTCTTCATCTTCCCTTATCTCTGTGGTTTCGAATCCCAGATCACCGGAACGCTGTCCCCATTCTGCTCAATCTTCACGGACGCCGAACTTAAGCAATATGAATACGCTCAAGACCTCCGTTACTATTACGGTATCGGGCCTGGCGTCGACCTCGCTTCCAAGATGATGCTTCCGTACCTTAACAGTCTCGTTGGACTGTTGGCAAAGGGACCCGGTGTCAATGGCACGAATGCTGCTGGGGAGAGCTTTGAGTTGCCAAAGATTCTCATGGCGTTTTTCAATGATGGGCAGACAACTGAACTGGGTGCTGCTACAGGTGTATGGGATAACACCACTGTGCTGGGCGCGACTGAGATTCCGGAGGGATATACGTATATTGCGAGTCATTTCGTCAGTATGCGTGGTACCGTTGCTTTGGAACGACTCAATTGCCCAGCTTCATCCTCTAAGAGCAAAGCCAGAGCAGAGGAAGAAATTGCAAAGCGCGCCACGGACACCATCGCACCAAACTGCGCACACGACAACTGTCTCCGCCAGATGATCGGTGCGTCGGCGCAAGTGCAGAGTTTCTGCCCGACTTTCACTGCTACGACGGGTCTGCCACTCCCAACTTTTGTGAGCAATTGTGGGGGATTGGCAAGTAGAGTCTCGTCGGCTTGTTCGTGTCTTGCCACTCCCACTGCTACCTCTTCCTCCTCGGCCACCACACTTGCTACGTCAACAACTGGCTCGTCGACATCTTCCGTCTCAACTCCCAGAGCGACTTCCACACCCGATCCAGCCAACAAAGACATCTACATCCGTATCCTCCTCAACGATGCCGTTTACCCTGTTCCAGCGTGCCAGGATGGACCAGGACGAAGCTGCGGCATGAACGATTATGTGAAGTTTTTGAAGGGGAAGATGGATGAGGCGGGGGATTTGGTGAGTAGGTGTAACGTTACGGCGGCTGGGAGCCCGGATATGGAGAGTGTCAAGGGGGCGGGCTTCTTTACGGATTTGAGGGGAGAGGGGCTAGGGAGTGTGGTTCCTTAGGGGAGATATTGAGAAGGGCGAGGTGGAACAGGAGAGGAAGACTCAGAGAAGAGGAGCTAAGGAGAATGTGCAATGTTTAATGCATAATGGACAGATTTATGGACGGAATGTGTATATGTACACTTTTACTCATGGCTTCTTGGTATGTACAGCTTTGCTCAATGCTCGTATATACAGCGGAACGCGCTCTCGAGCCTATATCGACCTTCCTCTCGTTCCCGCCTCGAGTCCATTACCCTTCCGTTTCATCCAATACCACTCCATTCAAGTCGTAACCCTGCGAAGATCAGTTCATCTTAGGAGTTAATTGACACTGCGCCGGCATCTGCATCTCAGCACAAACAAGGCGTATGAATCGTCTGGTAATTGCTACAGGTCACACCACTCGGAACGTCACTTCCTGTCTGTAAGTACAGATCGTAGTAGCCGCTTGTTTTGGAGTTACAGGCGAGGAAGTTGAGTTCTAGAGATATAGTTGGTCAGTCGATTGGTACGAGTAAGTTGAGGTAACTAGGTAGGCAGCAGAAGCTGAAATATGCTTGTAACGGCATGTCATTCGGCGCCTTGAAAAAAAGAGTATATTGATGAAGGAAACGAGAAACATTAGATGGGATCGAACACGCGGTGAATAGGCATCCGCTGTAAATCTAGAATGTGAAGCATTGCCCGTGCCAATCGACTGGCAGGCAGCTACGTTTTGTGTCAACAGGACGGAATAAATTGACATCTCTTAGCGATGCCTGCCAATTTCTCCACGCCATTCTTGACATATGACTGCCTAGGTCGTGAAGTGGGATCACTTGCCATATTCTAGGCTGCCAAATCCAGATGTTTACTGTGTTCGAAACAGAGAAGAGACTTAGGACCCAGGCAGTGACTTCACAACCCTTCTCCCCACCAACCAGTCATTTCCCTCCCCAAGGATGTAGAACAAGGAAGAATACATACGTCTCCCGTAGGTACTCCCCGTCGTCGTAATCACCGTATCCCCCTCTAGGCCCCAGGCAGTAGTATTCGCCGTCCTGGCAAAGCTCAACGGCAGGAAACTCTTCCCGCCGACTTTCTCGCCGATGTTGAGATACAGGCTGCTGTTGACGCTTTGGATGGTGGAGCCGATGATGAAGTACTCGCTGGTGGACTCGGGTCCCATTACTGGGACTGGAGAGGCGGAGGTTTTGCTGGGGGGGAGGGTTTGGAGGTACAGGTGGAAGATAGGGGATTGGACGCCGCGGAGTTGCTGTGGGATTGTAAGTGTTGATTTGCTGATTGAGAGGAGTGGGCAGGATAGAGATGTGTCGAGCATTACATGTGATGTAAAGCTGGAAGGGTGGAGATCGGATCGAGGCTGGAGAGAAAACCTTGAGACTTACGTATGGTTTCGTGGGTTTTGTTTGGCGGGGTGAGAGATCTGGTGAGTTCGAAGGCAGTGCTAGGACGTCGAATATGAGGATGGAGCTCAAGTATAAAAGGAAGGAGAGGGAGATGATTGAGAACATTATCGGTGTGGTGTTGCCCTATGATGGCGACTGAAAATGTATAGTGCAGCAAATTGTAGCTGAGAAAGTCATGAGAAGATGCGCAAATCAAACGTGAAACGACATTCAAGTCATCAGCAGATCGAAGTACTGTACACTGTGTCGTACTTAGTCTGCTCGTCTTGTGACGATCTAAGTTGAAGGGTTCGAAAGTGTGGGGTACTGGATAGAGGCTGAATCGAGGGAAATTAGGCATCGGGAAGTAGATCGTTGTTTTCCAGAAGATCCTATGTTAAGCGAGGCCATCAGTCCATGAACCATGATCTTGCTTAGATCTCTCCGGATTTCTTCAAATTTGCCGAGTCTCACTGCTTCTCCAACGCCGAACCTCTGGCTGGTTGTTGTGAGAAGTCGCTGGATATCGTAAAACCGTATCACGCCCTTCGGCTGGGTGATCAACATCAACATTGACATCGTCAACATTGTCTGACTTAGCCTCTGCCACATCCATAGTTTGTAAACGATTTATAAAACAGTGAAAAGTTGTGGCTCATCTTGTGGCCAGTGTGCTCCTTAGAACTCTCAAGGCTCTTTCCAAGAGCCAATTTCTATCGGCACGGCGGCTGACCGCACTTGCGAGGGTGTTGAGCAAATTGTAGCGAGAGCCCACCTGGCAGACTCTCGGAGTATGAATATGTTCGAGTCAAAGAGCCAAGTGGTGGTGCTCTTGTGAACGTTGTTCAACATGGCAATCCTTCAGAAGAGTCGGTACCCTTGTCAACTCCTTTTGGGAGAGATGGCCTACCAACCTAGACCCGAGTTGATCCAACAGAACTTCACGCATTCAAACTTGGTATACACTCATTTGAGAAACGGATTTCACATTGCAATCTGGAAACTAGCAGGATTGAGGTTTGAAAGATGTTGTAATGTCTGTAATTATAATCGCACTCATTCACACGTTAAACATTAGATCCATTGCATGATATGCCCTTTCCATGAGAGTAAAGGAGATTTGATGGATGTCGACCAGAAGATATGGACCACTATATCTACGCCCGAAGGATAAGATATCGCGGTGAGTAATCGGACGAAGTCAGTCTTCGCCTTCCAAAAATAGGGCTATGCCATAGGTTGAACCGATCCACGAAGGAAAGGAAGCAAGGCCCAGAGTGTTTGAGGCGTGTGTTCGCGCAAGGAGAAAGAAAACAACCAGCTTGCATATAAATGCTGCAAAAGGGTATAAAGACAGACGAAGAAACAACGCAAGGCATGATGAGCGAATCGAGATCGACAACTTTCTAGCCCCCACGACACTCTATGAAAATCATGGGACACTGTGTTTGTCTCCGATTTTGAGGCTAAAACGGAAGAGGATCTCTGAGAACATGTCGTGAAGGATTGCTGACGGTTATATATCGTAGCCTTCCATCGACAATGGGAATCTTGAAGTCGGGATTGGTTGTCTGTTCAGCCTCCAAGGCCGCCATAACATGCCCTATCACAGACTCTCCCATGTGTTCCTCGACTTTGTTTGGCCAGTCCAAGAGGACAACGTTCTTCCCACTTGAAATAGAGAACCCGGTGATGTCTGAAAATAAATTGGGAAGATTGGGGCCGATGAGACACAACAGAAGCTGTCGGGGTGTCCCGAAAGTTCGCAAGCAATCAACCAGAGCTCCAAATCGATTGTCATCGTACTCGCTGTTGCGCATCAGGGTAATTGCAACAGTGTGGAGCTGATTGAACGGTTGACCTTCTATAGGTAATGAACTTGATCGATGCTGAATCGTCGCGCCCGGCTGACTTTGTTGCCATGAGAGGTATAACACGTCTAGCCTTCGGTGCACGTAAACGCCACAGAAGGAGATATAAGATTCTAGGCAGACGGCCCTCGACTCGGAATTGACAGAGAACAGTGTATATATCTGCCTGGAGTCTAGGCTGTCCAACCTGGAACCTGAAATGTGGCATCGCCAACTAGTTTCAGCTGATCTTCGTGTTAGCAAAGTACTGGAATATGCCTTGAAGCTAGATTCGAACAGGACAGACATACCATACTTCAAAGAAGCTTCAATTATCCTCGACGGCAGAGCAAAAGTCCAAATAAGTCTTCTCAACTCCAGTGGAAGGTCTGCGAACAGGTGAAATTCAGTAGGTCCTTTCAATTGGGATTGATGAAGCAATCCTCTGTTAAAGGATGCCTTGCCTCGCACAGAGGCCAGAATGGAGTTGTATGCTTTCAACATTGCTTGAAGTGCAGAAGTATTTTGTTGTGGGAAGAACATGAAATCGGTCGGTGGAGGAAAATAAATAGTTAGCTCCCTCCCGCTACCGCCTACGCTAGTCCTACTCTGAAGCTCAAGCTCCGACATGCCGACGACTGACCCTCGCAAATGTATCGTCAACAAGATATGAGCTTGCGCGTTTTGAGAACTTGACAGATCATACAATATCTGCGGATGGCATCCATACATCGGTACAGATCAGGCGACTGCGAACAATAAGCCATGTCCCGGAATCGGTACGGGGGCTTCACCGAGGACCCATACGCGAATGGCAATGGCAATGGCAATGGAGGGGGCTATGGGCAACCGATCAGGGAGGCAGACGACTATGATCCTTATGGAACTGGATATGACGACCGATATGGAACGCCTCCGTTAACTACACCTTCTCCTCCAGCAGCAAGAAGTGCATCTGCGCGCCCTCCAAGACTTGCGCCAGAAAGCAATGCAGAAAGACAAATAGGCGTAGTGCTGGAGCACATCAAGACAGAATGGCCAGCCATGTGCGAGAGCGAATGTGTGCCTGTACATGTTGCACTTCAGTTGTTGGATACAAGCTCTGTTGGACGAGCACACGAGTACCGGCAATTCGAGAAGACGCATCGTTACCTTCAAGACTCACTGAAAGCCATTGTTCACGAGCACCATCAGGGCTTCAACAGTTCAATTGGTACATTTCACAAGATCCAAGCCAGTATTCAGACGTCGCAGAAGAGGGTCAGAACATTAAAGGAGTCTTTGACTCAGTCGAAAGCGAGTCTATCTACCACGGATCCAGAATTAAAGAAGCTGGCGACAGCATCCCAAAAATATGACGACTTAATACACACACTTTCTGAGATTGAAGATCTGCGGCTGGTACCAGATCAGTTAGAAGCACGGATATCGGAGAAGAGGTTCCTGACTGCGGTGGACATACTTCAGACTGCCCTGCGGCGGATAAGAACTCCTGCACTGGACGAGATTGGGGCTTTGAGTGACCTGAGAAGTTACTTGACGAACCAAGAAACTGCTCTGACAGACATCCTCGTGGAAGAGCTTCATGATCATCTGTACCTCAAGTCGCCTTATTGTCAGGAACGATGGCAGAGTCTGGCAAAGGGTCAGGGAGCTCCGGGGAAAGAGAAACCAGAGAAAGCTGCTGCTGTACGGCCATTCTACGAAGTGCTCGACGCGATGGACCTTACCGAGCCGCTTGTTGAAGACCCCTCAAGGAACCCGGAAGCAGACACGTTCTATTACATTGAGTTGTTAGTCGAGTCTCTAAATAAACTTGGACGCCTCGAATCTGCTGTGAATACCATCAAGCAACGGCTCCCAGTTGAGCTCTTTGGAATCGTCAATGAAACAAACAGTGAGGTCGATCAGAAGCACCCGAGTTCCCTGCGGGGTGGTCTGTCAAATGCTCAAGGCAACCAAGCATTTGGCAGTCGGGAGAACAGCATACGAGCAGATGTCATCTATGATCTGCTTTGGACCTTGTACGCCAAATTTGAGTCGATTGCAGAAAGCCACAGAGTCTTCCACGACGTCGTCAAGTCTGTCGTAAGGCGAGAGGGTGGGAGGAATTCATCGATGCTCCTGGGAGGGTTCAGAGAGTTATGGAATCTTTACCAAAATGAAATACGGTCTTTGCTGCACAACTATGTCACAACCGACGCGGATGTGTACCAGTTCAATTCCTCACCGAAAATTGGTGGCACCACAAAAGACTCGAAACGAGAGCACCTATTCTCATTCTCTGACGCTGATTCAAAATCTGTGCAGATGACAACGGAGTACCAGGAGCTCGAAGGTATCATAAGGGCAGCCGTGCCAGGTCTCATGTCTAGCCGAAAGCAAGGTGCAGATGGCAAGAAGGGTCAGGGTAGGATTGAGAGTACGATAGATTCCACCGGGTCGCGCCGGGGAGCAAATACATCGATCTATGACAAAACTGGGGGGATTGGCGTCCACAAGTCATTGGTAGAGCCAAGTGTGTTCAATATGAGCTTATTGTTACCACCCACACTTGGCTTCCTGCAGAGACTTAAGAACATTGTTCCGCCTGGGTCTGACCTTGTCACAAGTACTTTGACATCATTTTTGGATAACTTCCTCGTCAATGTATTTCTTCCCCAATTGGATGAAACCTTGGGGAAGTTGAGCGATACGGTCTTCGAAGAGACAGATTCTTTCCAGCAAGATCCACAGTGGACAAAGATCGCCAGGCGACCGGTATTCAAGGGCACCTCGGCCTTTTTTGCCTTAATCACGGCATTTTGTCGAATGCTGGACACAATCCCTCACGATCAGGCTCTGAGTTCGCTCATTATTACCCAGATGATGCGATACTACGATCGTTGCTATGACTGGTTCAAGTCATTAGTCTCACGCGTCCGAGATACAGATGGACCGACTTTGAAACTATCTGCCCTATTGGCAAGCGGGCCAGATGATATCCATGATACCATGCAGAAGCTGTGGACTTCAGAAGAGGAGGACCGAGAACTGCTTGAAAAAGAGACTGGCTTGCTAATCATCAAGACCAACGAGACACCTTTGAAGCTGGACGACATAATTCTGGATCGTGAGACCATCTCCTCACTTTGTGTTCTTTACACGAGCATGAAGTGGCTTGCTATCAAGATAGACCAGCTCCGTCACATCACTCGAAATGATGTTGACTCATCTCGGACGACAATGCAGAAGCCGACGAATAGGCGATGGACTTTGCTCAACGATGTCACGAGAGCGCAAGACGACCAAATCCCAGTCTACTTGCCAATGACTCAAGAGACGGTCGTGTAAGTACCCATACTCTTAGAAAACACCACGTTACTGACTGAATTATAGTGCTTTTGATTCTATCGTCTCTTCTTACCAAGAACTCGCGGCTACAGTCCTACTCACACTCCACATGGAAATCAGATGTCAAATTATCCACTCCCTAGCCATCGCCCTGTCTCCCGAATCAGCTCCATATCTCCTCGAGCAAGTGGTCAATGACCCAGACCCCAGAATTCTCAGTCTCAACGCCGATCTTGTCTCCTATGACGAGACAATTACCAATTTCCTCCGCGAAAAAGAAATCTCCTTCATCCGCACCGGCCTCGGTCTCCTCATCGACACCTTCCTCGTCAGCAACGCGGGCATGGTCAAAGCGATGAACGCGCATGGCTGCGGTAGGATGCAACTTAACATCCTCGTTCTGCAGCAAAATCTCAAGAACATCGAGACTAACGTCAACCTCGACCGCGCGGGCAAGTTCTTCGACTTGTTCACTGCAGGCCCGGACGCAATTGTTAAGCATGCGAAGGAGGAGAAGGAGAGTGGGAATGGGGCGAAGGAGTTGTTCAGTTTCGAGGAGCTGAAGATGTTGGTGGAGTTGTGCTATAGTGAACAGCTGGCTAGTCCCGAGAGGGGAATTAGTACGGTTGCAAAGAGAGGCATGGGCGAGCATTCGTTGCAGTTGAGTGAGTATATGTGGGAGAGTTAGGACTTCTAGTGGACTTGTTTGAGATAGGTAGTGCCAGGAAGGAGTTTGGCATCTAAACTTCTTTGCATGTAAGATAGCAGGACTTTGAGCGGTTCTGAATGTAAGTGACTATTTGCGAGGCTCTTCTGGCTTTCTTGGTACAGAATTCAATACCATGTCGTGTACAGTAACAAACATACACAGTGACATAAGCAAGCCATGTCCTGAATCCGGACTATAATTCTGCAGCCACATGTTGCCACCAATTCTCCTGCCCAGACAGGACATGTATATTTAGATCTCTATACAATCCGCAGATCCCATACCTACCTCATCGAGAATACCATACCATTATCAAGATATCGATCTCAGCCAACCTTACGCCACACACGACATGTTTATTGTACTCGCTTCACTCTTTTCGCCTCCAGATCTACACTGTGATAGACACTCAGAGTGGCTTGAGACTTTGTCTACCACATTCCTATTTGATGTTTAAATGCGGGGTCAGCGAATCAGCAGTGCCCGAATACCTCGATGTGTGTGCTGCGCCTGGGGATCTACATCTCTGAACGGATGCATACACTGGATTGGTAGCACAAACAATACGAGAGCTGGTTAGGTGGTTAGCTGGTAGGACTGGGGAATTGATAGGTTTGATTGAAGATATTGGCTGGATACCTTTTGTACCGCGAAATAGGATTCACGTGGGGATACAGACATCTACAGACTCCTGGTATGCAGCTGCAGATGCAATGCTACTTTGAAGGGGCAAAATGTTGTGCTACTGTACTTGCTCTCCTGTCTGCGGTTTTGCCACTCGGCAGAGAGGACAAGCGAGGAAGGGAAGCCACAGGATAATTCAGGGGTTGAAAGGAGGGGAGAGGGAAGACAAGTAAGCCCAGCTGCAAAATGACGCCAAGAGGCTGGTTGCTTGGATGCCATGAAGTGAATTGTGCTCGGTATGGAGGGGGGAAGGGTCCAAACTGGCAGCCAGTAGGAACTTTCGCGTTGGTGCGTGCCATCGTCAGTGGTGGGCAAATGAATGAAATGGGTGGCTGATTTTGGTGTGGCAGACGTCAGGCTGGTCCGCTGAAGGAAAAAGGAAATGGCGTTTTGGCGTTTTGGCGTTCCCAGGGACCTGCAGATTCGGATGCCGTGCGTGCGCTACAAGCTATGTGCCCCGTACAGTACATGAAACACAGCTGCAGAACAACTGAGGAGCGGCATTTTGATTTGTTGGTGGGCGTGAGTCTGGTGATTGGATTTGAGGCATGTTGATGCATGTTTGTAGTATCTGGGGCGATATTTGTGTTTGGAGTTGGGAGAGGAGGTTTCTTATTGATGCTGTAAGTATTCTACTTGTCTACGGAATTGGAAATAAGAGTAAGCGTGAGAATGCGGACTCGGTGTGGATTTATTTATAGCGGTGGGAAATAGCCGGCAGATTAAATGATTTCAGGAAGTTGAGATTTGATGTTGGCCCGTTGCATTTCTCAATTTTGGTAGCGGTGACGTACCCGGACCGACTTGACCTGCCCTGCTGCCCTGCCCTGCCCTGGACTTGGATGGAGATCAAGCATCAGGGTTTTAAGCTTCATCCATTGATTCAATCCTCTTTTCCAACGGGGGCTGGGTGAAGTCCATTCCGAAATTGTATAGTCTGAACATTTAAGGGATGATCAAGAGAGAAAAGTCTCTTTCTGTTTTGACCTGCTCCTGCTCTTGGTGATTGCATCGCCATCTCTACAGCGATTGGTAGATTGATGACGGAGACGCATCTCCCTTCTGTATTTTTGGAGACGGACGTTGAGGTGAAGCGACACAGATCTGATCTGACGAATGCCCCCCTAACATATCCACGAAGGCAGTATTAAAATAGCATTGTTCCCCGTAATTCGAGAAGATTGCCTCGTTTGAACAACGCAAGCATTTTACAACAGGCAAGGAGCCTTCCGACCTCCAAATTATATCCAGAACTTTTATCACCGGGACACTTTGTACTTTACATTCTTCTCCACCACCGATCGATTCTTGGCATTCAATCGCCCCTTCCCCTTCCCCTATCTGCTATCGCAAAGCCGTTCCCGCTGCTAGAACAAGTCGGCGTTCAGGAACCCCTTCACCAAGTCAAGTCGAGTCAAGTCAAGTTAAGAAAAACTAAGAGCCATCGTTGGGTAAACCAGCGATTAATTCGGCATATTCCAGTTCCAAAAGTCGCAGATCTTGAATCGACATTGGCAGGTTGAAGTGGAAGTGGAAGTGGAAGTGGAAGTGGAAGTGGAAGTGGAGCCAATCACGGCCCCGCTTTTCATCACTGACGCTCCACTGCGCTGCACACTGAGCTGCACCTCGACAAAAGACAAGAGTACCCCCGTACCGTCCGTACCTTACCGTGCCAGGACTGTCCATAACCTGCTGCGAAACCTCCAACAACGCGAACTTCTGCCACCACCACCACCACCACACCACCACCTTCGTTTCCAGTTCTTCGCTGCTTCACCCACCAACATTGAAATCACTCGTTCACCACGTCTCGCAGTATTTCTACAGCCAACACGGCAGGCCGATCAATAAACCAATTTCAAGCTGTCTGCAACCACAGCACCATCGCCAGATATGGCGTCGTGAGTGTTCCCCTTTTTTGCATTGCGATGCTCCCCTCGACCAGCCAGCGACAAACATCCCCTCTCCGCCCGCACCGCGAAAAAAGTATATGCAACCATGCTAATAGTACTGTGCCACCAGGTTCGGTTCAGCCTTTCGATCGTTCTGGCATACGATGACCAGTTATGACCGACGTATGTTTGTTGTTGGTTCCCTGGAAACAGCCTTTCTAACAATGTAAACAGACTCTTCTTACGACTCTCCTTACCGCACAGGACAACACGTCCCTCTCGCACAAAGCAGACATGCTCCTCTAACCTCCGTCGCTACCACTGCATCAGAATCTCGCGCCGATGTCAGTTCTCCGTACTTTGAAGATGCAGGAAGACATTCCACCTCCGCGTTGAACGGTGGCGCTTATCCAGGATCTCCCCTCCCACACAGTCCTTCGCCACAATCACCATCCCCTTACTCACCTGGCATGAGATCAAGTGCTGCTCTCCACCGGACGAATACAAACGAGAATTTCGAAAATGCTACAGCAGGAGAAATCCAATTACAACCGTTCAATGAGGGTCTTCCTCCACCTCCTCCCCCTGGACATTCCTGGAAGCGAATTGATCGATGGGCAGAGGAGAACTATCCAGAACTTTACGACCAGCTCTGCGAGGGTTGCACATCGAATGACTTGAATGAGCTGGAGCACCAATTGGACTGCTCGCTCCCAATGGAAGTCCGTGAATCATTGCAGGTACATGATGGCCAAGAGAGAGGTGGCAATCCAACAGGAATTATCTTCAGCTCCATGCTGCTAGATTGCGAGGAGATTGTGCAGGAGTGGGAGAATTGGAAGAAGGTGAACGCGGAGTATCTCCAGGAGCCCATTAATTTCAAGCCATCGGCCCCTGTAAAGGCTTTCGGTGGAAGCTCCGCCGCCTCTTCGTCGAAGGATGCTCCAAGATCGTCACAAAACCCTCACTGGAGACAAGAGCTGCTTTCCCGCCAGGACTCTCAACCCGCTGGTGCTATTCAGAAGGTGTACGCTCATCCTTCGTGGATTCCTCTGGTCAGAGACTGGGGCGGAAATAATTTGGCAGTTGATCTGGCGCCAGGACCTTCTGGAAAATGGGGTCAAGTTATCTTGTTTGGTCGGGATTATGACTGCAAATACGTGGTTGCTCGATCCTGGTCTGCCTTCCTGGCTACCTTCGCAGATGACCTGAACAGCGGCAAATGGTTCGTTGATGAGGAGACCCATGAATTGAAGTTGAGAGAATTCAAGTCGAGAAACGTCGAGCCTGGATACTTGGATATCTTGAGATGGAGAATGGATCAGAAGTATGGCAGAAAGAATGTACGACGCAGATCAGCAGCTCCCATGAACGGGCAGCCCAGCGGTTCTCCAACTGGTTCACCATATGCCAGTCCAACTGCGGAAGTCAATGGTGAGCCTCGAGGACGGTCAATGCAACGATTCAGCGGAGCTTCCCCTGTGGCCAGTCCAAATCGACCAAACTACAGCAAATCCAGTCCGCTGGCTCGAGTCACCGAAGAACGTGCTACCCCAATCCGACTGAACACAAATGGTATCAAGCCCGAGAAGCTTGTGGAGGTAGAAACACCAAGACCAAGCGAAGACGTCAAGGAGCCCCAGAAGCAGAAGACCTTGGAGTCCTTACTGGAACCTGTATCATTAGACGACGACAAGGAGAACAAGAAAGCAGAAACGACCGTCAAGACCAACGGATTGACCAATGGCACTCTCAAGAAGGCTACGGTTGAGGATGACCATACCACGATGAAAACGATTGAGATCTAAGATCTTCCCTTCCCCCAATAGAACTTTGTTTATTTTCCGCGAGCAAGAGACACACGAAGATGAAAGGGAAGGCGTTATGAGGCGCAGCGTGTAATATGAGGAGTCCTTTCCTTTCTACCACCAAAGAAAGGAGAACTGTCATAATGGAATGGGAACCTCGTCTTTTTTTTTTTTGATTCATTGATTGATCGACTGAACTCATTGAGTGATTGACTGATGGCATGCGTGCATTGGGAGGGTTGATTGCTTTTTCTTCTCTCGGAGTGCTTTTACCTGCCCTTTCTCTCTCAGACCATACGAATGGGAGAGTTGTATTTTGGACGAAACAGAGTGTGAGGAAATTAGTGAGAGGAGAACACTGTGAGAAACCCTGATGTATTCTGTGTATTGTGTGTTTTGAGGAGCGGAGAGAGAGGGAGTGGAGTGGAGTGGAGTGGAATGGAGTGGAGAGGAGTCACAGGCAGGTGGATGGATGGATGAATGGGCGTAATTGAGAATCGAAAGAAATGAGAAAAATCCAATTTAAATAGCATACACGATACGAAACCTGGACCTCTTTTTTTCTTGAAGCTGGCTAGTTCAAGCTGGGTGGTATTTTCAAGTCTTTCTTCTCGTTTGAATTGGGAAGATAGTGGTGGAGCGCTACTTTATGTATGGGATGGAGGCTTTTCTTCTTTGGTGTTGCTTCGGAACGGTTGATTGACTGAATGATTGCGCTTTCCGGTGGTCGAGGAGAGAGAGATGACCTGAAGGGGCTTTGTAAAGTAGGTAGGTATATTACGATTGGGATGAAAGAAGGGCGAAATTTGTATTCTGATTGGGTTTCTTCATCATGTTCTTAGACGTCTCTGTGACCTTATTTTATTGAATTTGGTGCTGAGACTCAGTGTGGCTTGGAAAGGGTTTGATTCCTTTGCCTTGAGAGGTTGAACATGATGCCTGTAATGCATGTCTACCAGTTATTATCAGCTTTGTATAGCCAGACCTGGATCTCATAACCCCATTCGGCAAGAATCGTTGACTTTCGTCGAGATTCCCAAAGGTATAAGTAGGTAGATTCTGATGCAGAGGAATGGCTATTCACAGCTCACCAAAGCGAATTCCGCCCTTCAAGATTCATCAGAAAGTCTGTCTTAAATCTATTTCACGATATAACGCACATTTTCAACGCTTTTTGCGGCTGTTCTCGCTCCATCTACACCTTAGGTCGAAGGTATGTAAACCTCAAAATGAGCCTCCTCACGTGCCATCCGCGCTAATGCTGTTCAGACCCACCTCGTCAGCCGCGCAAGCCAGCCAGCAAGGCCGGCCGAGCTTCAGCTATCAACCTCACTCCATCAAGCTCACTCACCACCAACACTTTTGCGACGCGACAACTCACCACACTACCGATAGGTTTCTCTCATCCAATCCGATTCGGAGATTCTCAGTTAGCAGGGAAGGAAGAGGAGCAGAACAAACAAAGTTGATTGAGTGATTGATCGATAACCTGCAAGATGTCGGAAGAGCGCCTTTGGAAGTTCAGGAAGCCGGAGTGGATGAATAGCGCTACGGCGAGGAGTTCGGGCGTTTATGGCGCGGGGGCTTTGGTGAGTTTCTATCTCTTTTGAGGGTTGGGGACGGAGAGGGAGGGTGTGAGAGCGAGAGAGGGCTGATCTGGAAGGTGGATGGTGGGGTGGAGATACCTCCTTTGGCACCCCACTATGTCTTGTTCATACACAGTGATTGCAAGATGAAAGTATTGCAGAAATATGAAATGTATACAGCTAACACGGTACTCCCACAGTTCTCCCTCGCATTCTTCGTCCTCCTCGACGCCGCCGTCTGGTCCCACAGCGCCAAGAACGGCTCTACCATCCACATCACATTCATCGACTGGCTGCCCCTCATCTTTTCCTCCCTCGGCATGCTCATCATAAACAGCATCGAGAAGACCCGGCTCTCCGCCGACTCGTTCTCGTACTCCGGTAGTGGGGTGGCCTGGAAGGCTCGGGTTGTGCTGTTTTTGGGGTTTGCGAGTTTGGCTGGAGGGATGGCGGGTGGTGTGACGGTGCTGGTTTTGAAGTATGTGGTGCCTAGTGCGCCCTGGCCGACTATGTATATGGGGGTTGCGAATTTGGTGGCTAATGGGTTGGTTATGTTGAGGTGAGTTTGAGGCTTATTTTCCGGGAGTGGGAGATGGTTTGCTAACTTGGAGATTAGCTCGGTTGTGCTTTGGATCAGCCAGAATATGGAGGACGAGTACTCGTATAACTTGGCTCTGTGAGCAGGTTCGCGAAGATGCATGGAGAATGCGAAGACTTAAGAGAACTTGGCGCTGGCGAAGGCTATGGCGGGAAAGAGAGAAGGGTGGGAGGCACAATTGGACTTGGGAATGGCAAGTACAGAATGGTCATTGGTAGGAGGACTGGAAAGAACTGGGAAGCATCTTTTGTAGTATAGTGATGTGTTTATGAGCGAGCAAGCGCTTATGGTTTTGAGAAGTTTCTCTGAGTGAGATATGTGAAAATCAATACATCATGGAACCGTCAATTACAGCGACTAGAATGCATATATATATTTGATATTCATAACTGTGGGAAGTGGCTAGAAGTCTGTTGCAATTTTGGACATCGAGGGTAACTCAATGACTGAATTTATTCAGGACGTTGGAGCTACCAGAACGTCAAGAAACTGCGCAATCATTGAAACACACCCAACATTCCAAGTCCTACAAAAGAGACACTGGTCGGTTTCTTCGCTTGCTCCTTTCAATGAGGCATTAGTGAAGAGAGCCATGTCTGATATATTGGAAGTTCATCTAGCCTTGATGCTCTCCTAGCGAATCAGAAACTCGGAACCTCGGCCCCTGAACAAAAAATAGTGTCGCGTCCGCCAAACCCGACTTTCGTACGCGGGCCAGTATTAACGTCCAGTAAAGCCATACTTACTTACAATACTTCTCTTCATACACTCCTTCATGCCAAGTTTCTGATGGCACATTCTTTGGATCACTGTCCAGCTTCACTATAGTCCATTGTCGGGTTATTTTTTGAGCAATAGAGAGAAAAGTAGTAGACAGGACAGCACGATGTCCTCCCCCAAACCACCACCAAAACCAGAATCAACAGTCCCCCATACAGTCCGCAACACCATTCCTCTTCCCTCCTCAACTGGCAACCCGAATTCCATCGCCGCGCAATACGCGCGCGCCAAAGCACTACAGGATGCGCGGGATCAGAAGGATAGGGAGAAGGTAGCGGGGTTGTTGAAGGATGCGGGTTTGGGTGATGGGACAGCTGGTGGTGGGGTATTGGGGAAGAAGAAGAGTGTTGTGGAGAGGTTGAGTGAGAGGAAGGTTGTGAGGTGGAAGGGGGAGTGGAGTTGGGTTGCGGCGTTCTTTTGTTGGGTTTTGTGAGTGTGGATGTTTCCTTACTTCTGCTGGTTTGGAGGAAAGGCACTGGACAAGGGAATTGGTCCTCGCAGGAGGATGAGAGATGCGCCTGTATTGGAAGTTGGAGCTGGGATTTAAATTGGATCTTGAACTTGGCTAATACATAAATCACAGCTTCATCCACGCATCAGGAATTTACTTCTTCACCAAAGGCTTTCTCCTCACCCGCCTCGTCCTCGAGGAGAAATCAAGCTGTCCCTCGCCCCCAATCGCACTCCACAATACTTTCAAAGGCTCAGGCACCCCTGAAGCAGGCTGCTGGCATCCTAAGACCTTCGAGAAAGCAGTAGTCATTGTGATAGATGCTCTACGCTACGATTTCACCATCCCCTTTGCCAATACCACGGAAACAGGGCCTGCGCAAGCTTTCCATAACTCGTTACCATTTCTGTACGAGACTGCTGTCAAGGAACCACAAAATGCGTTCCTTTTACCGTTCATCGCGGATCCACCGACCACGACGCTTGTTAGGATCAAAGGGTTAACGACGGGAACGCTTCCAACGTTTGTGGAAATGGGCTCGAATTTTGGAGGAGAGGCTATCACTGAAGATAACTTGCTCATGCAATTGAAAGACGCGGGAAGGAGGATCGTACATCTGGGAGATGATACGTGGACTGCTCTCTTCCCGGGGTATTTCGAAGAGGGCATCAGTAGAGCGTATCCGAGTTTCGATGTCTGGGATCTACATACGCTTGACAATGGCGTGAATGAGCATATCATGCCTCTACTTGGGAAAGAGAAGAAGGGGGCGTGGGATGTTATGATTGCGCATTATTTGGGTGTGGATCATGCGGGCCATCGTTATGGTCCGAATCATCCAGCTATGACTGCAAAGCTAGCTCAGATGGATGGGGTGTTGAGGGAGGTCGTGCAGAGGCTGGATGATGATACGCTGTTGGTTGTCATGGGAGATCATGGCATGGATGGGAAGGGTGATCATGGCGGGGAGAGTGATGATGAAGTGCAGGCTGCGTTGTGGATGTACTCCAAGAAAGGCATTTTCGGACGTACTGACCCTGCATTCGTCACGCCCCCCGAGAACGCCAAAATCAGGCCGGTAAACCAGATTGATCTGGTGCCGACATTGGCTCTTTTACTGGGTTTACCAATTCCGTTCAGTAATCTGGGCAAGCCTATTGAAGAGGCTTTTGCTGGAAAGAAGGGCGATGCCTGGGAGAATCTTGCGGCTATAGCGAGAATGACAGCTGCTGGTATCAAGAGATACCAAGCAGCGTACTGGCAAGCTAGAGGGATCGATGAGAGTACCCTGGAAGGCTCGCCGCATACTTTGTGGGAGACTGCCGAAACTGCTCTTGCTGGAGCAGGAAAACAGCACTGGAAAGAAGGCTATATGGCATTCTCTGCATTCCAAGCCGAGACTTTAAGGATATGCAGAAGCCTGTGGGCTCGATTCGATGTCCCTAGCATGGGTCTCGGTATAGCCATCCTTGTGGGTGGAGTATTGGCGTTGATACTCTTTGCGAATAGTAATGCGGATAATGGAGACGCAATTGATGATCCAGAATTGGATCGCAAAGAATTGCAGTTGGAGCTCGATGCTTTCGCAAAAGATTCAACTTTCAACGACCAGGATGAAACTACGAGTCGAACACTCGTGAGAGGTGCTCTTCTGGGAACGCTTCTCGGAGCTGCTGGTGGGCCAGCTATCTTCCTTTCCGTCAAGCCTGAATCGCTCCCTAATTTCATCTTGGGTGTCTGTGCTGTTTCTGGCCTTGTTGGTGTTCTCTACCAGGAGATGAGAAGAAGAATGGCTTTCACTAGCCCTTTTCCGACAACATTTTGGGGCTGGCTGGCTGTTGTCTTTACGGTCACACAGTCGATCGGCTTCGCGTCGAACTCGTATACCATTTGGGAAGACTCGATCCTATTGTTCTTCATCTCAACGTTTGGAGTTGCTGCAGCTGTTTCTTCCCTGCGTCTGGAAAATGTACCGGATAGGACACTTGCCGTCTACCATTCTGTGCTGTTTGTTGCTTTGGGATGGGCTGCGTCTTTCTCGAAGCTCTGTAGAGAGGAGCAGATGCCGTATTGCAGATCTACCTACTATGCGTCATCGACATCTTCTACTTCCGCGCCTTGGCAACTGGCTATTCCTTTTCTCATCGCTATAATCCTGCCATCTATCATCAAGTCTTACTACACTGGTAGTCGATCATTCGAAGGGTTCGCACCCGCCTGGATCAGCTGGGTTTTCAGAGGCCTCCTCATTCTTAGCGCCCTGTTCTGGACTCTAGATGCTGCTGATGATGGAGAATGGCTCTCATCATACATTCCAGAAGGAAGGCTCAAGTCCATCAGAGTTCCAATTGCTCAGACAATCTTCGCCATAGCTCTCGGCGTAGGTTGCCCAGCCTTCCTATACGCACCACCATGCGTATCCATCAGCACAACCGCCGCTCCTTCATCCCCCAATGCACAAATGACAAACAGTTCCGGCGCAACAGTTACCATTCTTGGTTTCGCCAACACACATGGAACCCGATACTGCCTGCTCCTCATCAACTTCCTGCTCATCCTCCTCCTCGTGCAAAAGCCCATGGGCGCAGGAGCACTCAGTCTCATGGCCTGGCAAATCCTCTCCCTAGTCGAAATCCTCGATCTCAACGCCCTGACCAGCTCACCCATCGGTCCCATCATGCTCGCCCTCCTCGGCTCCTTCCACTTCTTCAAGACCGGGCACCAAGCAACGCTCTCCTCCATTCAATGGGAATCTGCCTTCATCCCACTCCACTCCCTCGTCTACCCTTACTCACCCATCCTCGTCGGGCTGAACACCTACGGTGCGCAGATCCTCGCCGTCATAGCAGTCCCGCTCGTCGTCCTGTGGAAGCAGAAACCGCGCAAGGCAGGGATACTGAGGAGTGTGGTTGCGGCGTTGGCGTGGCATCTTGCGTATTATGCTGTTATTGGACTGGCGACTACGATGTGGGCGGGGCATTTGAGGAGACATCTCATGCTCTATAGGATTTTCAGCCCGAAGTTCATGAGTGCGGCGTTTGTGCTGCTTATTGTTGATGTGGTGGGTGTTGTTGTTGCGTTGGTGGGAGTGAGGATTAATACTGTGGGTGTGGCGGAGGTTTTTGGTTGGGGATAAGGGATAGGAAGAGGTATATTGACGTCAAGATATGACCGGTCTAGGAACCGGGCATGCATGGATGGGGAAAGAGAAGGAGAACAAGTAGGTGGACGGATGTATTGTACATTTTTTCTTATGTCTTGGGTTTGGCCTGGGTTGTATGTATATATACAACATTGCATGGACTGGCGATGCATAGCGTAGGATTTAGGACTTCCAAAAACAGGTACATTTTTCCAGGTTATCATCCTATTCATTGGTTGGATTCCGCAAGAAGTGACAAGACTTCTGCATTATCCCTTTCAAATTCATTTCTTGTTGTCATTTTGAATTGGAGATATTTGGCTCGCTAATGCCAACGTTGGAGGTATGTCAAGAATCTATCACCTAAAAAAATTATACATCTCCGAACCAAGGCTCATTACTCTTCACGAACTCTTCCCATGTGGTCAAATTGTCCTTGACCTGTGCCTGAGTCCATTCCAGATCCGCTTGCCCATTCGGCCCAAAATATGAAAACTCATTGATGAGATTCGCGCTCTTCTTCAACTCGGCTCGCATCTCGGGAGTCATTGCTTCGGATGCCATCTCATCTGGACTGACCATAGAATACCTGACAGTCTTCCCAGTCACCTTTGTCCATCCGTCAACAAGCTGAAGGGGACTGAGAAACTTGGTTGCACAGGTAAAGTTCTTGCCATTGTACTTTGCGGGATCGAGCAGGATGGGCGCAATGAACTTCCCTGTATCGGTGATGTCGATCATGGGAAGGGTAGCATTCGGAGCAAATGTTTGAGAGAGGTTGTAAGTTCCGTCTCCCACCTGATACAGAAGTCAGAATCCAGATAACTCAATGTACATAATATGATAACTCACAGGTTGAGGTCTCATGTATCCAATATGGTTCTGCATATACCAACCTGCCATGAAAAAGGCACTCAGAATTGTCAGAGTGCGGATATATTCTTCAACCTCGGCCTTACTGTCGAAGTGCTTGAAAGTAGCCCTTCGATTACTCAATTTGGTGACACTTGGGAGCGACGACCAGATCAGAAGTTCCGCACCCGCGGCAACTGAGGCATCAGCTATGGCCTTCCCCTGGGCAATCTCAACTTCCTTCGAGGCACGTTCCCAGTCTGTGGTGTGGCCAGGTCAGGATATCGAAAGAGACGACAGTAGATGTCGCGAAACAATGGAAGAACTTACAATTTGTGACACCAAAAACAGCATATGATCCTGCGAGTGCCGGAATAAGCGTGGCAGGCTTGTCTAAGTCTGCTTCGATCACTTCAACTCCTCTGGCTTTAAGAGCCACGGCAGTGGGGTTCGATCTGTCTCGAGTGATGCCGCGAACACGATACATTGAGGATAGTTCGGTGTTTTTGAGAACGTAGTCGATAAGCGACCCTCCTTGTTGTCCAGTTGCACCGAAAACTGTGAGTAGTTTGCTCATTGCACCGATGGGTTTATGAAAGATATTTGTAGAGGCTGAACGTCCTTATCGATTCACAAATCTTGAATTCGATGAGCCACTTCTTATATACCATGACAATCAAGATTGATGATAGCCTGGCGTCCAATACTCTATTGTTTCCGTACGGCTTCCGCTGTTAATGGAGCACACATGCAACCAAGTGTGGCAATCATGATCTTGAGTTTACGCTCAGCCCAATCATACCATTGTTCATCTTCTAGGGAGTTCCTCCGAGTCCGATGCGGCATTGAGGTTCTGTCGCCGCTGAAAAAACAAAGTCAGAGTGAGCCTCCAGCCAGCCTGGTTAGATTGGCGCAAGTGATGCAGGAATGTTCGCTTCCATTAATCTCTTTACTTCTATTTACGCTCGAACGAATCACAGACTCTCGGTAAAGCTGCAACGACATACATCCTCGTTGCTGACGAATCAGTCAGCAACATACTCATCAGCTCCCTGTACTAGAGAGCAGACCACTTCTTCATTTGCTTACAATATCTTTCCGAGGCGCGGTCACTAACGATATTATTTACGGCCCCGTGTCCCAATATGGTGAAAATTCAGGATGCACAAGCGTAAAGCACTTTCGAAGCCACGACGTCCCAAGATAGGTTCGGACAATGACTGATCAGGAAGTGAAACCCAAGAAGACACGCAGAAGAGGCCCTAATGTCAAGGCAGGATGTGTAACTTGCAAGTATGTACACCCTTGAGCCTCGGGTTGAGGGCGTAGAACCGTCTCCAAGTCTCCCAGCGATGTGGCAGGTCCGACATAGCTAACCATTAATAACCATAATTAGAATTCGACGTAAGAAATGTGATCAGACACATCCTGCTTGTGTCCGCTGCACGACCACAGGGCGGACTTGCGACTTTTTGGCTAGTCCTAAGGCAGGACCAAAAGCCTCGAATGAATCACCTAGAGGCCAAGGGTCACAGTCGTCAACAGGATCCAAGGTCATCGACACTAATGAAAGGAAACAGCATTACCGATTCGAGTATCTCTTCGGAACGGAGCATCCCAATTCACTGCCCAGTTTCATCACTTTAAGTGACTCAATTGAAGCACAGCATTTCGACTTCTTCCGCACCGTCTGCGCCAGTTCTTTCTCCACGCACTTCAACGCCAACCTATGGAAAGGCATCATCCTCCGAGCTGCCCATACTGAGCCCTTCGTCCTCCACGCTTGTTTAGCTGTCGGTGCTTTGACACGGTTTAATACCCACGCTCCAACGTATACCATTCCTATTCTGGAATATAGCCTGAAGAAGTACAGCTTAGCTTCCCGAATGTTGGGTCAGAGAATGAAGAACGGAACCGCAGACTGGAAGCTCGCTATTCTGGGAAGTTTGATCTTCCTGGCCATCGAAGTGTTGCAAGGTCATGAGATGGGCGCTCTCTTACATATGAGAAGTGGAGAGGCGATCCTCAAAAGTCTTCCTTCTGGGAAGCCAGATATCTACAACACACTCTCAACAAACGGTAGAAGGTACGCTGCAAATGTTAAGATTGATTGCGGGGACTCAGAAGATCTCGTTACCGCATACACTCGCTTGAGTGTCGATGAGTATCCTTTTCTTGGGCTCTGTGGCTCGAGCAATTCAGAGCCTGAAGTCCCTCAGTCTTTCAAAACTATCGCGGACGCTAGGTCGAGTCTCAATACCATTATCGCGGCAACATATTCATTCTACCGGCGGCATGGAAGTGCGAACCTGAAAAGTTTGCCAATGGGGGCGCTACCTACCAAAGTTGCAACAGAACTTCAAGACATCCAGACCTTGCTCCAATCATGGCGTCAAGCACTCGATCGATTGATAGCCGAGCCAAAAAACTCAGATGAAGCGACGAGCCTGGGAATCAAAACTGTCATGATACAGTACCTAGCAGCCTTCATCAAGACTTCAACCTTTTTCTACAAAGACCAGCTCATCTACGACTGCTATCTTCACGAATTCAGAGAACTACTGGATTCGACAGCCACTGTGGTCTTAGCTAATCATAATTCTTCCATCAATCCGAGAGCCAAAGGACCCTGCTACACGCTCGACGTAGCAATGGCTCAACCTCTATTCTTCATCGCCTGCAGATGTCGGGATCCAAAATTGAGGAGAAAGGCTATCTGTGTGATGAAGCTTGTTGGAAAAGGCGGGTTATACAACGGCAGAGCTGTGGCGAAGGTGGCGGAGTGGGTTGTTGCTGCTGAGGAAGGTGAGAATACTGATGGGCTTGTAAAGGAAGAGAGACGATTTCATGATGTTTCTTTTGACTTTGATATAAAGAAGAAAGTAGGCACAGTTTGGGCTACCAGAAGGAAGGATGAAGGGAAATGGGGGCAAGTTATTCAGTCGCTGGACTTGAGGTAATGTAAGTAAACACACATATAAGCGAGAACACGGTCCATCCTAACACGTCTCCGGGTCGATTAACCACTCTAGCCTCTACTAGGATGCTCTATCGGGTCATCGATATTTGACTAGAGGCGTGAATGAGTCAGATAATGATTGAGTGGAATAGATGTAGCATAATCTTTGTGAGATTGCTGCAACATAGATGAATATCGAGAAGACCCGGGCTTGCTCCTTTGCTGTATATTTTCACTCTTTACACCCTGTTTTTGGCTCGCTAAGCTGGTTGAGGAAGAACCGACAGCATCTCTACAGTCCGCCTTGAGACCCGGGAGAAGCATACCAACTCTAGCATGACATCAGACGCTGTTGGAGGTCTCGAGAGGACGGCCAGAGCGATCCAAAGCGGGGCAGGTATTCAAGCCGAATAATTGGGTAAATGACAACGGGCATGCGCCGAGCATCGAAGACAAGAACCTCAAATAAGAGAGAGATTTGCACAGATAACACAGCACAATGCAAGTAAACATGGCCATAGAGTAATACTTCAAATACAGTGCTATACAATCATATTTGCGTGAGGTACCTGTCCGGAGCTCCTTGAGCTCCTCCTGGGTATCAGGGACCAATGACCCGTTATACTTATAGCACAGACTCCACGGAAGACTTCTGTGCTAAGCCGCTCCATCCCATAGAGGCAGATAATACCTCACATTCTCGTAAACCAAAAACGTAACCCACGTCGCAGGCAACACCCTCAACACATTTGTTCCTAACCCTCTATAAAACCCCCTCAATCCCTCCTCCCTCCATATCTTCGTCCCCACACCAATAATTCCTTTCCCGTAGAGTTTCTCACTATGATAAGTCTGCAGCCGACTCCTTATAACCTGATACGGATACGTGACTGTCCCAGCAAAGATCTTCGCCGAGCTAGAGATCACCAGGGTAGCTGTATTGCCAAGCTTCTCTTCCTTCCCATCCTGCATGGGTTCTTGCAGAGCATTCTGGGCCAGAAATTTTCGCCAGACGTTTTTCATGGGTTCATACACAGCGAACTGCACGGCGCCATGACTGTTTCCCAGAAGACTGACTCCGACGCCCTTGTAGAAGCCTCGTACTCCTTCGTTCCGGAAGACTTGTCCAGCGCCATGCCACATAGACTTATAGGCGCCCTCAGCTCCTTTGTCGGAACTCAACATGCGTGTCTTGAGAACCCATATCGGGTTTGTAGAGAGCGTTATCAAGGTCCCTGATATCCCTGAGGCGAGGAAGTAATCGAGTGGCGTGAGAACGCTACGTGAGGCGGCAGGGACATTATGGCCTGAGTCTGAGAGAGGCTGGGATGGTCGAGCGTGGAAGGCGATAAGTTGGGTTTCGACGAGGGATTTGAAGTAGAAGAACAAAGCCCACGAACTGGCATTGCCGATTAGGTTGGGCGTGAGGCCACGGTAGAGGCTTTGAATAGGGTGGGTATTGGAGAGTAGGGAGCGGAGGATCGTGAAGGCGTTTATAGGAGTTCGAGACGTGTTGCGTTGGACTGGACAGTGTTAGTGGTGGTTTCGCAAGGGGATTGAATGGGAGGGGCGCTTGACTTTGAAGACGGGTCTTTATCACGTCGAGCGGATGGACGGCCAGTGTTGATATGGTACCGGCTGAGAGGCCGGCGATGGTCTCGACCAGCGCGGGGGAGAGGCGCGCATGGTTTTCACTCATGTCATAAGGGCGGAGTTGGGGTTGTCATGGTGGTTTGGTGTTGTAGATTCAGATGACGAGGTTGAAGCTCCCAATATTTTTTATCGCCGAGGTTCCGATTGATATCTAATCCTCACAGCCAAATTCCCAAGACACACTTTGTAGTCATAAATAATCATAAGATATGCAGATCAGAAGGCCAATATGTCTTTTCAAGTGGTGACTGCACTGGTTCATGCTATAGTACAATTATCGGTGGTGTAACAGTAATTCCATCCATCCATTTCTGGGTTTCCTTAACAAGCCCAAATGTCCTTCAAAAACGCCTTCTATGCTATACACAGCCTTTTCCTCTCCCAATATAGCTTTCCATATGCATTCATTCCCTACAATGCTCATCCTGGCTGGCTTGTGGAAGGGTAGCTGGTTCGTTTCGTCGGTGGTGGTCATCGAGTCTATGCGAGAGGAGAGAAGAGTCTGCAGTGCTATTAGCAAAGTTTATGGAGTAGGATATATGATACTGCATACCTGATGAAAGATGGGCGAGGCTCGCTGCGAGTATAGCCTGGATTTGTTAGTCTTCTGTAATGCTTTGAAGCTGTTGAGATGCTGTACCAAGGTAGATGATCAGGGGAAGGTAGCCACTGCAACAGTTAGCAACTGCTGCATACATCGTAGAGGGGGGCTTCATACTAGTGAATAGCAACTCGAGATAGATCAATGACCTTTCCGATGCGCTCCTATTCTCCCGTTAACATCCCTCCGGCATGCCAGCCATCTAGCAAGACCGACCTTGGTTTCTTCTGAAAGTTGCATCTTGACTGCTTGGGGTATCGAAAGGAAGCTACCAAATCATCAGCAAACCATCTCAGCATCCCATCAAACCTCCGAGTACTCACAAACTTGGATTAGATTGAATCTGGCAAAGTCGTGGTCCTGAGCTTGAACAAACGTAACCCCGGTCCCCAAAAAACATTCAAGACCTATCGCAGATCGCCTAGTCTGTACTAGCGTCAAATCATTTCAGAAGCTTCAGTATCAAACCGTCAACGCGCCTGCTGAACGAAGAGCTCCTCACCACATCTCTACGGAATCAAAAATCTCAAGATGTCTGGCGCACGACACTGGTAAGTCTTCCTTTCCTATGCCATATACTGAATTCAAAAAGAAAATTGGAATTAATGCGAAAGTCTAGGGAGCAAGACAAGGAAGCTACCGTCTACATCGGCAATATCGACGAGCGAGTTACGGATAGTTTGGTATGGGAACTTATGCTGCAAGCTGGCCGAATTGTCAACGTACATCTGCCGAAAGATAGGGTTACGCAGACACATCAGGGTTATGGCTTCGTGGAGTTCATTAGTGAAGAAGATGCAGAGTATGCTGCGAGGATCATGAACCAGGTGCGGTTGTATGGGAAGCCGATTCGAGTCAATAAGGTATGTTTGCTTGCCCTGTTTCCTCATTCTATTCTACATGTCTTCCTACTTCTCAGCTTTGCCTCACTTCATATTAAACAACTTACTTTCCAATGTTGCAAGTCAAACAAGAAAGAACGAGATACTAACAGCTCCAATCCAGGCCTCCGCAGACAAGCAAAAACCAATCGAAGTCGGCGCCGAGCTCTTTATCGGCAACCTCGACCCCATGGTCGACGAAAAGACCCTCTACGACACCTTCTCGCGCTTCGGCTCCCTCCAATCACCCCCAAAAATCGCACGCGACGAGTCCGGCCTCTCGAAAGGCTACGGCTTCGTCTCGTACGCCAGCTTCGAGGCCTCCGACGACGCCATCGCAAACATGAACGGCCAGTACCTGATGAACAAGGACGTCTCCGTGCAGTACGCGTACAAGAAGGACGGCAAGGGCGAGAGACACGGTGATGAGGCGGAGCGTATGCTCGCTAGCTCGGGCAAGAAGAATAATGTCGTGCCGGAAGTGCAGAGTATGCCTGCGCAGCTGCTGATGAATGGAGGTGTGCCACAGGGTCCAGCTGCTATGATTGATAATGGCATGGGCATGGGAATGGGTGGAATGCCTCCTGCGTATGGAGCTCCGCCGCCAAATCTCCCGCCCGGATTCGGTGGCCGTCCCGGTGCTGGGGGATATAATGCTGTTCCGCCGCCTCAGCAACAGCAGCAAATGGCTCCGAGACCAAATATGCCCCTCCCTCCTCCACCGTCGGGATTACCGCAGCGTCCTCCTCCTTCTCAAGGTGGTTATGGCGGTCCTCAGGACTTTCATCCTCCGGGATTTGCGCCACCACCAGGTTTCCCACAGGCTATGCCTCCGGGATTCGGTGGTCCTCCACCTGGTCAGATGCCGCCTGGCTTTATACCTCCACCAGGTTTCCCACAGCAGCAGCAACAAGCTCCTCCTGGTTTTGCGGGAAGGAGATGAACGGGGTATCTTGATAGGAGAGACGATTGTACGAAAAGCATGGCAAAGGGACATGATTCCAGAGATATATCCCTTGGATTGAAAGGTTGCAAAAAGTCAACGGTGTTCAGGGGGCATTGCAGGCGTTTATTGGAGTGCTAAGATAGGTGAGAGTCCTTAATGGGTAGGAAGGGCGAGGAAGTAGTCTTCATGCCTTCATACCTACTTCTCAAAATGGCATTGGGGATCGAACACATAGCTAGATACCAAAACATTGAATTCGAAAGTTGAATAGTTGTGCGGCAGAGAGACGTGATCAATATAGTGAACAGCAAGCTGTGAGCTCTATCCGTGTCGTTGAATGAGAGAGACACATGTCTTGAAAAAGACTAGCTGGCGTATCAAGTTTCGAGGAATCGAGCTACGCGATTGTCTGCGAAATGCGACTGGAGATTTAAAAATCAGATTTCGCTTACACTATTTACAGTACTTCCAGACACTAAAGAGGGTTATCTCACCCCAACATTTAACTGCATGCACGCATTCTCCCCTTCAATTATTGTCCAGAACTTCAAGTACCATCCAGAGTTTTCATGACATACTTCCGAATGCTCAAGTGCCATGATAGACCTGTTTTATGTATCTTTTATTGTCTCTGTCTCTTTTTTAAGTGCGGACGTAGCGCCACCAGGCGCCGTATTGTACAGTACAGATTTGTGATCGGAAAATACAGTGAAAAGGTGCTACCTGGCCCAACGCAGTGAGCAGCAGCAGAGAAATAAATTCTGATGCAAATGCCGTTCTTTTCCCACTTTCGCATGTCAGCTCGCGTGCGGTGTACACCTCATGCTCTCGTCCACAGGCCGAAGGGTTTATGAGATACCCCCATCAACCTCATCGACAGCCATCGCATTCCCACTTCCCTCTCCATTCGCATTCGCGTTTACACTGGCTTTCTCAACTGTCACACCAGCAACGAATTCCTCAACCTTCTGACTCTCAAATTCCAGTACCCACGCCTCCTCGACCGCAATCTTCCGTCTGAAGACTCTCAGCCATCTCTCAGCCCACTGCTTGATCATGCGATCCTCAGGACCACCCGCATCACCACTTTGCACCATTTGGTCTTTACTCCCGCTCGCCCACGCGACAAGCTGATCTTCCATCGAATCAAATAGATCCTTCATTGCCTTGCGTTCCCTCTCGACCGTCTCTTCCATAAGCGCTCTCTGCTCAGGTAGTAGGCCTGGGACTTTCTTCGCACGGACGACCTGTCTCACGCGATTTGTGACCTTCCCAATAGTAGCTGAAATCATCTCGTAGACATGAGCTTGGCCTAGACGGGAACCGTCTTTCGAGAGCGCCCAGTCGATAACGCTAGCTGGGCTGAGAATCGTGTAGTTGAGGAGCTTGTCGACGATGTTGACACCAATTCCGGGCTGGTCCTTCCAGTACTCCATTACACTATCGATGATCTGCTTGCGAGCTGCGGGGGAAGCGGGGCCAAGGGCTAGAAGACGCTCTTTGCAACGCTCGATGCAGGAGAGGACGTGCGAGAGGGATTTGGAGCCGATGTAGCAGATCGCTGTTACGTATGCATCAGTTGAGTAGACTAGCTCGTCGCCAAGCTTCATCTCAGTTGCTTGGGCGTGGATACGGTCGATGACGGGCTGGATGGTATCCTCTGGAGACTTCTTGCGGAGGAGAGTCATAATTTCTTGGCCTTCTTGAGCAAAGGGCGTATCTGCTTTCGCGTCAGAGGTATTCTCAAAACATCAATGACCAAAACTTACCTGGAAGGCTATACTTGAAGTCGGGGGTATCCTTCTCCTTCTCCTCGGTGATCAAAGCTTGGTATGGCGCTGGCAAAGTGCCCTTGATCCGCTGAGCAAAACTCAGACGAATCTCCTTATCCAGTGCGCCCTCAATGAACGCCTTCTTCGGATCTAGAGACGGCAGCTCAACATCGTCAATCCATTCAGTCCACTTCCAAGTAAAACCAAAGTTACTTAAGTGGTGAGCAAACCAGTCCATGAACCTATAGCTGAGCTCGAGATCCATAGAGTCCACGCTGCGGTACAGGTAACGAATGGCTCTGCCCAGACTGGGTGCGATTGCAGCCGGTGCAATCTTACACGATTCGGTCAGGACAGAATGGTAGTAGACGAGCTTGTGCTCTGGTGCTGGGAGTTGGAAGAGCTGGGAAAAGACGGCATCGACTGCAACATCTTCTGGCTTCCAGGTCGAGCGATCGCCCTCGATGTCACGGAGTCTGTCGAATGGGGTAGCTCTCTTAACGAAAGTCCCAGGCGAGAAGTAACAGTCGATGTCGATCAAGAAACGAGCCGTGGCATTTCTGTTGTAGTCCAGAATATTAATCGTGTCAACAATAGCGTCTCGAATCAAGCAAGATGCAATATCGGATGTGGGTGCAACAGTCTCGACATCTTGGTTTGCGTAAACCGAGAAGTAGAGCTCCGGGAATAGTGGTCTTGGGCCATTGCTGACGGCTTCTGGAATGATGATGGCGGGCAAAGTATGCTTGGGTGCTTCAGTCAATACATCCTCACGCCCCTCTTCGAAAACACCTTTCCATGGTCTAGGAAGACAAGAGAGCTCCCATCCAGTTGAAGCCTCATTCTGCAATTGCTTCTGCAGTAGCATCAATACACCAGTCGGCGAGGCAGCTTCCTCCTTCCCATTGCCTGGATAAGGATCCACCAGCGCCTGCAGGACATGCGGTTCCGATGCAATGATGTCCGTGTTCTCGACCATACTAGCCGCCTTGTCCTGGTTATCGGTCGCCGAAGAAGCCATAACATACGGAATTGTGAAGAGAATGATCTTGACCAGTTCAGGGCCAATAGTCTGCAGAAAGCACATTAGCAAGAGTCCAGCACGACCAGCACCTTCTCTTCTCCCTCAAACTGACCTCCTCGTTATTCTCCGTCTGCAAATCCACCGCCTTGGTCAAGATATCCTGCAGCACAGTCCAGACGCCCTCCCCATCCAAAAGTCCCTGCAAGCTCCCCAAGAACTTCATGAGCAGCTTGGTCTCCCTCCACTCGCCCTTCGCAATCGCAGCATTCGTCCGCAGCGCCGTCCTCCTGAGCACCTCCTCCGCAACCGCCTGCCCATCTTTGCGCATCGTATTCGCAACCAGCACAACCGCAGCCACGAACGGGATCTTAAACGGCTGCTCAACTACCAGCTGCGCCACGAGCTCGTAGAAGCTCTCCTTGAGCTCCTCGTCCTCGAAGTTGTCGCACACGGTCTTGGCGATGCTGTGGACTTCATCCTCGACGCGCTTGACAGGCACTTCGGCGATGGCGAGCAATTGCTTGCGGACTCGGGAGGAGAGAGGTTCTTCGTAGCGGCGGCGCTGTGGGCGTCGGTCGTAGTCGTCTTCATCTGTTTCGAGGGAAGAAACACAACTCGTCAGCCTCGTTGCTTGTTACCACGTTTATTGGATAGCACTGCTTCAACTTACCTCTGTATCTTCTCTTGCGATTGTTGTATCCTCCGCGGCCTCCGCGCGGTCTTTGGTCATAGTCTGCCATTGTTGCAAAGCAGAGTTCGTCGTGAGGTTGACAATTGATGTTGTTTTAAGTTGCTCGAAATAAAATAGGGTCCACGGCTACCCTTGGGTTAACACGCGAACTAGAAGCTTGCGAGCTCGTCACGTGGGACCCAAAGATCAACCTACAAGTCGAAAGTTGTTTATTTCGGCTGAGACGGGCCTATGAGAAGGTTTGAAGAGTTGATATAGTGTTTAAAATGTATTTCAAGCCGATAGATCTTGGGTTTAAAATGAACTCACTTGCAATAAGATTCACATTCATTTCAGCAAGCACTTCAAGCATCTCAAGCCTCACCTCAGCATAAAAACCGTAAGAGTAACATTTGAGGGGAATTTCAATTTGAGCTTCAGTCTCAGTATCGGTCCCAGTCTCTCATGTATGGAAAATCTTTGATGATCTCTGCCAGCCAGAACCCCTTTTAATAGCCACTGATGGCACAGTGACCTAGGTAAAGGAAAAGGAATCTTTTGACCGTGCCAGACCAGGCGATCGCCCCCTCCATCGCGGAATTAACCCATTCCATGCAATCATTGAACACAAGCGTGCCATCAAATGTAGAAGTACGCCTGAGTCTTTGGGAGGTAGGAGAAGAAAAAGTGGAAGTCCAGCCGCCCAATCCATCTGCTCGCTATCGAAAGAGGCGCGCCAATAGTTGGACAAGAAGAATAGAAAAGCAAAAGCCCATTTCCGTCATGCAAAAAGTCTAAAAAAAAGAGGTTTGTCGAAGGTGAAAGGTTGATCGAGAGCCAGAATCCATGAACCAGTCGATCGAGTCGTGTCCACGGAAATTTTGACCATTTGAGACCGAGAAATATCGTAGGGAGAAGAAAAAACCGTCTTCAGCCAATATCTCATCTCATGGGTATTCTTCCAAACGCGTAACCATCATAGATCCCGTAATCTCCCATATGCTCCGTATTTCCACATCAATCAAGGTCTGCAAAAGGTGGTGAAAACAACTTTTTGCTGGACCACGTAATATGCTGAATGGTGGTTTGCCGGTGGGAGGCGTTCCGAAACAATCGACTCCTCATAGAGCCCAGTTGCCGAACGACAGGAAAGCATTTATTCATCAATCATCTTTGAGCAAGCATGGGCTCTCAATCCAGCCTAGCCATCATCTCGTCCTTGGCCATGGGCGTGAAGTTATCGATATCCAGACCACGGGCCGCCAAGCTTGGACGAATGTGTTGCGGGACCAGCCGGTTATTGAGCTGTGGGGCGATGGAGAGTTCTGACGCGCAAGTTAGCTATGCAATTTCGTTTCAGTGAGAGTGGATCATACCATGACGAGAGAAATCGAACAGAGTTGGGAGATCCTTGACAGGGCCATTTGGATGACGCGAATCTGGGAAACGGGTTGCAGGATCTCGCAGCTCATCGAAGAATGGGTGAACCATAGCATCAATGGCTGAGAGACGCTCGGTGGGGGTATATTCAAGGAGACGCGAAATGAGCTCGATTGCGTTCGCATCAGCCTTGCGGAAGACCTTATTGAATGGGTGTGGCTTGATTTGGGGGAATTTATGCTCCATGTAATTCGGGTTCATGGTACGGATTTGATCGCGCGTAGGCGTACCCAGAACCTTGATAATCTCCACAAGCTGATCAATACCCGATTCTCCTGGGAATAATGGTTGACCAAGCATTAATTCTGCCATAACGCAGCCAGTTGACCAGACGTCTGTTATGAGGTTAGAAGCAAGTTCAAATTCTGCAAGTGCGGGGAACCCTACCAATCTTGGTTGTGTAGTTGGTGGCGCCGAAAATCAACTCGGGGGCTCTGTAGTAACGAGAGCAGATGTAAGAAACATTAGGCTCATTCTCTACCAAGATCTTCGCACTACCAAAATCACAAAGCTTGAGAATACCGCTGCTTGGGTCTAAAAGCAAGTTTTGTGGCTTGATATCGCGATGGCAGATTCCTTGGGAGTGGATGTAGGCTAGGGCACGGAAAAGCTGGTAGATGTAAAGCTTGACCTCGAGGATTGGCATGGTTGTCTTCATCTTGTTGAAGTATCTGGAAGCACGGTAGACTGTTTCGGGGACATATTCTTGAACTAGGTTGAGGTATACCTCATCCTTCTGCCGCACCCTCGTTAGCATTGACAAAGAAATATGGCAGCGGGGTATACGCACTCGTTCACCATTGGAGTAGTAGAAGGCCTTGAGTTCGACGATGTTTGGATGACGGACGATGCGCATGATCTGCAACTCACGGTTCTAATAGACATCAGTACTGCCCAGATGACCCAGTTCCGGCCATAACGCACCTTGAATCGCTTGTCCTGCAGAACGCGCTTGATTGCGGCATCCTCGCCAGAAGGCGAGAGCTTAGTCTGGAAGACGACGCCAAAGGAGCCATTTCCTACGATCTTGCATTGTGTGTATTGCATATCTCGAGTCTCGCCGGTAACACCATCCTGGACCTTCTCGCGGATCACCTCTGAATTAATTATTAGCAGGTGTTGAACGTAAAGCTGAGCTCTCGAAGTGGTCTTACCTCCCATCCTCAGACTCGAGAATGCTGCCGGCCGATTTTGCGACATCTTGAGGTCCAAAACAACGTTGCTATCTTGAGTGCGGAGGACTGAAGACGAGCAGGATTGATGAGAGAGCTGTTGATGTCCTGATGAAGTCCGTGTTGGGCAATTGAGTGCAGGGTAGAGCGACAAGGAACCGGTCTGCGATCAACTCGAGTGAACAAGGCAGTAACGTGACGGGCTGTCCCACCAAGATCTGATTCACTGTTTTTGCTTCTGTAACGGAATTGCAGCCGAGTGAAACTGAGGCTGAAAAGGCGAAGAGTGAATGGTTGTGTGAGAGAGGGGTTGACGGGGCGGTGGACGCTGATTGACGATGGGGGGTCGGGCGTAGATCGATTCGTTGCGAACTCGTAGAGTGGTGAGGTGAGGTTGTGAATAATGTGTGGAGGTCAAGGTCGTCAGAAGAGAGAACAAGGTAAGGTCGAGGTAGGGAAACAGGCGTAGTAGTTTAGGTAAGGTGCTGGGTTTCCTTGGCTCGAAAGACTGGCTCTGCTCACGCGCTCCAATTTGAGATGAGTTGGGACTAAGCACGACTCTTGACTGGGGGGGAGGGGCAAGGAGGGGGAGTGCAGCGCAGTTGCAGTTTGCAGGAGCAGGAGCAGCAGTAGTAGCAGCGAAAGGTGAGGAGGGGAGGGTACAAGACGAGGGGACGAGGGAGGGATTGATTTCCAGGCTGTTGGTTGGAAGAGGGGACGACCGTTTGGACGAAGTCGCTGGTCTCAACCGTAGGGAAGAGCGCTGCCTTTTTGGGACAGGTGGAGGCGGGCAGTAGGGAGGACTGCAGGGAATGGTGTGTGCTGTTAGGCCCGTCCTGGTGGGCTGGCTGGGCGTCGATGCTTTCGAATGCCTGTTGGTGTAATTCTCGGGCAGGGCAGGCAGGGCAGGACAGCTGGTATGTGCAGTACGGAGGATGCTGTGCTGTGCTGGGTTGTGCGTGTCTCGAAGGAATCAGCTTGCTCCAGTACAGTACAGTGCGGTGCGGTGCGTTGCGCAGTGAGCGTGTGTGTGTCGCGTATTGTACGGGAACTCGAAGTGGAGTATCGAATCGAGTATGAGTATGCCGATGTATGTGGTGGCAGATGGCCGTTGGTTCGTTCGTTCGTTCGTTCGTTCGCTCGCTCTACTACTAGAAAGAGGAGACTCGCAGTGTCGGAGTCGGACAGAGGCTGTGAAGCTGTAGCTTGTAGATTTGTATGTAGGTAATCTTACAGTAGAGAGTTGAAGATGTGAAAGAGAAAGGAGCGGCGTGGTTGGTAGAAGAGGAGGCTGTGGTGGGGTTGACTCCGAGCTTGTGGTCATTCACGAGCCCGCGAAATGGGTCCTGGTCCTGGGTCCTGGGAATGGTTGGCTGACTCCACTGTTGATTCCTAGGTAGGCGGCCTGGTTGTGGGCGTTTGGTGGCTCCGGCCTCCTGTAGTCGCTTACCAAATTAGCTTCGCTTGACTGACGTTGTGCTGCTCATCCTCATCCTGCAATGACAGGGGGGAGATTGTGACAGGCTCAGGCTCATAAGAACCGAATGATCCTCTAGGACAAGGACGGGACGTCGTGATGATTGAGCAAAGCAAAGTGGAGTGTATGAAATGAGAAGCGGCTGTGGAGTGAGAGTTTTTCAAGAGGTGGATATGAAAGGGAGCAAGGTACGGAAAGAGCGAAGCAGTCGGCAATTGAGGCAGAAAATAAGAACCCACGATGCTGGACTGGACTTGCATTCGCCCTTAGTCTTGGACCATGTGTGACTTTTCTGCAGTGTGGAGATGCGGGAGAGAGGGGGAGAGGAGAGGACTGGAGCAACAGGAGAAGGATCTCGAATTCCTACAGAACCTACCTACCTTGAATATGGCAAAATAACGGCGTCTAGGACAACCAGAAAATAATGTAAGCGCCTTCGAGTTGCGTGTAATTATTTGACGACTCGAGCTTGAGGGCGGCAAGCGGTATTCCTTCAAGTAATAAGAGTACAGATTCGAGGACTGAGGTTTGAACCTCAAAGCTCAAGCCCATTCCAATATGACGCAGGATAGCAGAACAAAGCCTAAGACGTCAATACCAAGAGAAAGCGATTATTTACCTCGACGGGGTACAGTATTTCTTTGACTTTTTCGTCCTTCGCTTTTGTTGACGACGGCAGGGCAAAACGATGATGTTTTCGCGCTTTAGATTTTGGCTGCGGGAGGGGCTGGGGAGCCGTGTGCAGTGGCAGGAGTCTGGATCTTCGCCGAGGAACTCGCAGTGGGAAAGTGTAAAACGGCGATGGAATGCGATTTCGAGGAGCACAGGATCTTCTAGATTTGGGCTTCGAGGAGTTTGCCTTTGTTTTCTTTGTTCTAGAATAATGGGGACAAAAAGATGCGGACCATGTGTTGTGTTCCCCTGCGACAGCACAGCCATGCTATTCGGAGCGCCGACGACAACAAACGCTTCCATATTCTCCTCTTTCTGCTAGAAGCATGACCGTCATGCACTATCAAAATTGCAATGAATGGAACGGCTTGCTGTCATTAGTCGGTACTGCATCGTGTCGTATCCTCCGTCCTAACAACGCCACATGCGGTCTTTACCTTCAATATCCCTCGCTTTGCCTTCGCGGCGGAGCAAAGAATGCACTTGCGATCATGGGACCAGTTTTGATGCTGGTCCAGCACATAAAGGAAAGTCGAATACAGTGTCTACCTGTCTGTCATCCATATCCGCCGCTATGGTAGGTCATTGACGCCAGTACTGCACAGGTACTGCACAGGTACTGCATCGCAACCCCTCCCAATGCAGACACAAATGCATAAGCGGCATCGTCAAAGGCTGGTGAATTATGAGATCGGCCCTGGATTGAAGTCCTGCAATTGGGTTACCGTCCGATCTGCCATAGCTCAAGCTTGAACAGCTGTTCAGAGCTGCATCTGGAGCTGGAAGTTGGATGTTGGAGCTGAAGCTGATTACCACATCAAGTGCATTTGAGCGGGCCAGTCTGGGCCAAGAGTCAGGTCAGGTACAAAGTGAAGCCTTAAGGGAATAGAACCCGTTCAGAGCCACGACACCATGTGGCAATGCGTTCAATCGATACCTACCAGTATTGTAACGCTCTTGTCCTCCTCTCAAGTACATATCACCCAAAGTATGATTTATTGCTACACGATAGCGGGCATTTTGGAGCAAGTACATCCGTCTTGCATCCTCTTCTGATCAGCTGAATGAACACCATTCCAGCAGGTCGGTCCAGACAGCAGGAATTACCTCACGAGAGAGGGCAGCACAGGTACAGAGTCACGGATACCTACATGCACCTCGCACTCGCGGTCACAAAATGTCTCGCCACCTCGCGTGTACATCGTACCATCTCATCCCCTCCTGTTCTTGCCAGATCAGAGACATCAACGGCTATTGTTGCAGGCGGGCGTGCCGTGGTTACAAGAGAAAGCTGTAGTACAGTACATATCCCCATGCTGTGCCTCTCCTGCTTTGATGAGAACCAGGTAGCTGGTTAGCTCTCCGAGATCTACTTCCTGCACTTTGTTTTGTATTCGAGCCGCCGAGTCCTGCTCCCGAGATCGATAATGATAACATCAGGTGAAAGCGAGAATGACAGAGCGAGATCCAGCCACCAAGGATGAGATGAGATGAGATGTGATGCGAACAACAGCAAAACAGCGCTAGTATTTCCTATTGATAGAAACATAGAGCCCCTGATAAAGAGGCTCATATCGAAACGAAATGTAAATAGATTTCCCTAATCAAGCACAGGCCAATTCGTGGTTGTTGCCGCGCAGCCTCGCACTCTATCTGACGCTCACCCGTCGCCTGGACTCGCCTCGCCTGTCTCGCGGGCTGTCCGTCATCCTTCACCATGACCACTGGCCATCTCACCACTGGCCACTCGGGTTGAAATCTTTGACAGGCTCGTGGCCAGTGGAGCAGAGCCTAGCAGGCCTGACCTGGATGAGCGCAGGGAATACCAGGCACGGACCAGTGAACAAACCTCACCCCTCAGTGAGGAACAGAACAGAACAGAACAGGAGAGCTTTTGTTGACCAGCTTTCTCAGGAGACAGATGAGGCCACCAGGATGGAGCGAGATGCACAAAACCAGACAGCGGATCTCCCTTTTCATCTCCAAATTTGATCGCGAACCTGGGCAACGAATCAAAGCCAAAGTAATTATTGTTCTGAAGTCAGTACCTTAGTGGTAGTCGTGAGAAACTTTGGACTAAGACCCCGGCATGCGGGCTGGTTAGCTGCTACAGCAAGGCATACAAACCTAACCATCCAGCCATAATTGCTCTTTGCAGGCTCTACCTCACCACTGTTCCCAGCTCTCCACAGAGAACGTCGAGCTGCGGGATACAGTAGACAGCAAGCTATGCTTCGCCAAGACCTGTAAAGCGCACTGGCTTGTCTCAATCTCATGTTAGAGTTAGAAGAGAAACCTCCGTCCCGAAGATCCATTCCTGCACAGACCTGGACTCGACGTCCACGAGTCTGGAGCTCAAAGCTTGAAAGGTTGAAGAGAAATGAACTGAAGTGAAGTGAAGCTATTCCGAGCAAGCTGAGCTGAGCTGAGCTTCAGCTGCTTACAACCAGTACATCACGATCAGACTTTCATGTACGGGCGGGTGAAGAATCCAAATTGCAACCTCAACAACCAATAGGGTCGAGTACCATCAACATGGGAATCTCCATTATCAAGGTTCCATCAGTGAACCTGGCCGGATTTCTTGCATCTCACAACCCTCACACCCGCCAGCCAACCAGGGCAGACTTCGCTCAATATTTCCAATGCTCCCCCAGCAGAGATAGTCACGGGGTTGCTGTGGATGTGCAACCAGAGACATCAGGAAACAGCATGGATTCCATTCCATTTCCAATTCCATACCCGTTTCCTTCAAAACGCTTAATATTACATGATGGTTCAGCCACGAGCGCACCATCCAGACCAGGATCAAAGTTCGATACCGTACCAAAAACTCCATGGCGCCAACCTCTGCCCCTCTTGCCCCTCCTCTCGCTCCACTCTTGGTCCTCCTCAGACACATTTAGCGCTCCAGAAGGGAGCTCGTGACCGAACCCCTTGTTGGAGCTTCGAGGTTTAAATGCTTCGGAGGAAGCTAAACGGGGTTGACTTGTAACCACTATGCCCATTTCCAACCACTGACGATGTTTTGCTGGTCCGACAGGTGCCGAGCGAGACCGGTGACAAGACAAGCCGGCCGCCGCCACAAATCCCAAAAATAAGTGGCGGTATCCAGATCTCGAATCCGTCAAGGTCCAGGCTTACGAAGAGTCAGTTCATTGCTGTTCTGGGGCATTGAAGAGCCGCTGAGGCAACACGAGGTAAGAAAAGGCAGGACATTCCACGCGGAGCAGGCTAAGTCGAAGCATCTCGGAAAGTGAGACTGTTCCTCCGATCTGGTCGTCTACTCTTGGTGACCAGCAGTCCAATCATCGAGGCAGAAAACCGCCTTTTCCAGCCTTCAACAGTGCAAATGTAGATTGCCGTGACTTCAGTCACACAACACGATGCGATCGGCCAGCAACTGACGAACTGTAGTGGTACACGCAGTCCATAACGAGAGTAAACAGAAGGTATAAGCAGAGCGAGAAGGACAAAGCCAGCCATCCAATTATTACCGTTGGCCGGAATCTGGGCATCTGGCACGAGCATACGGATACCTGCATGTCTACCCTACCTCTACCTACAGTAGCAGAGTCAGCATCTCGGGCTCCAGCAAGCCCACGTTACAAGCTGCAAGCTTAAGCGTGCTGCAAGAGAGGCAAAACGATCATATAAGTTCCCTTTTCACTCGCACAGCTTCTCCTGGCACAGCACTGTACAGCACACAGCAGCAGGAACAGATGGACAAATCAAGCAAGCCTCTTTTCAAGGCAAACAGAAATTGTGCATCTCTTTGATGCGATTCGACACTCAAATTTGCCAGCGGGCGATTTCAGTTCCCCTGATCAAGTCTTCCATTCGGGGCTTCTGTCCGTCTTGTCAATCAGCTATTCAAGCTCAACTCTTCATGCCATCCTGTCGCGTTTTGACCTCGCAGGTGTTTTCCGGTTGCACACCCCGAGTCAGCTATGAACCAATGACTGCCTCCAAAGCCAGAAATATTTACAAATCAGGATTCAGCTCGTTACCAATTAATGTTCAAGCCTTCAGCAGCGAGTCACCGTCGCATTACCATCCACCAATCACAACTCTGGAAAGCATTGTATTCGATATTCAAGATCCCACCTGATCATATACCAGATGAGATCTCACTCACATGGCAACAGCAAGGTTCTATGCGCGCGATTACATCGTGACGACACTTGCCTGCGCATCCACACGGATCCGACCCTTCCTTCAAATCATCATCACCATCGTCATTGACGCCAAAGTCAATAGTGGCGCTTGGGATAGCGTCGTTGTGGGACGTGAATGAGGGGTAAAATAGGTGCTCTGATGGTCAGTTCTCAAAGTGGGGTATCAGGACCTGAGCTCCAGGCTTGGGAAGCATTGAGTGAAAGAGCCGACGACAACACCACATCAAAAAAATGTGACGATGCTCCGGAACATATATCAGCATCCCTAAAATCACACCACTAATTCATCACCCGCTTAAATCGATCAGATCTCATAATCCGGCGTAAGGAATAATAACACAGCGATTCAACAACACCATTAGCCGATCCAATCCAGTATGCTTCAATATGTGCATATATGCACACACTCCAATACATGATTTATGAGTGCGGTATTTTCCCTTCCCTAAGCCCACGTTGCCATCCAGCCCAGCCCAGCCCGCCATTCTCATCTCATCTCCAGTCAACTGCACACCACACCTTGTTACAACAGAGATCGTCGTCGCCACCCACACCATATATCTAAACAGTGTACACCCTCTCCTGAAAATTTCCAGCGCCAATTACCAATAATCTATTGCAGACTCGCAGCAGGTCAGACATCGTACATGAGATATACACCCCAAACCCCTACGCTTAATAGCCATCTTGTCTCATGGGAGATCAACACGTGCATTAACATCCAACAGCTCGCCAAACCCCTTCCCGTCGCCACACTCACATCTCTTCTCAATCGGGCTGAAAAGTGCTTTTTCCAGCGACATGCATATACTCGACAGGAGGATCCCGCCATACGAACCTCCCCTCCAACCTGAAAGCCAAATTATTCAAATAGGAGCAGCACCTCTTTCATCCACAATTTCTCAAACAAACAATCCGTTCAACCAATGAAGATGCAACACAACCCAGTCGAATGGCGGGTGCCACCCCGAGCCCGAACCAAACTATTCAACACCACCTCCACGCCTCGAGGCTTACTATGCAGGTATGTACCAAGGTACCGAGTTGATGGGGACAGTCACACAATCTCGATCTATGTTCTGTAGATACCTACCTAGATACACTTCAAACCACAGATTTACACACTCGCTTCGCCTCTTTCCTCCCTCCCTCCTGCAGTTCCACTACATCCACAAGAGATCTACATAAGCATCTTCCCAACTCGATCTCCCCCTTTCATCATAAATAGGCCCCAAAGAAGAGCCCTCAATCGTCTCTCCGCTTCAGTCTCGCTTACCGAGATGACTCTTCGTCCCGTACCTACCTACACACCGCCCCCAAACCATGCATCTCAACTCTTTCAAGTTTCCTACCCAGCAAGACAATTCAGATCCCAACGAACATCCGGCCCCAATCTACTGCACATCCCATCCACACATCTCTAGCATACCCAACGCCAGCTCTAGTGGCGCAACCACACATGCACCATGTGCACTATAAATTGCTTTTCCGTTCCATTCCTTCCCGCGACCCTCTTCCACAAGTCTATGTCCTTATTTTTTTAAATTTTTTTCTCGCTTGGAGCCACATCTTCTTCTCCCCGGTACATGGGATATGTCCGTACTATTTGGCACGGTACCGTGACATGTATCAATCACCGGTGGCTTGCTGTCCGGCCGCTGGAAGTGGTCTGGCGATTTTCCTATCAGCAGGGGCTACTGGAGGATGGCAAAGTTGGATGAATTCGATCGTGTTCTATATCAGAATGTTCAGAGTATTTCTTCACGAGCTTCAGAGCATCCGAGAATATAGAGCTCTTTGTATTCGTGTACCAGCTTGATCTCTTGGTACATTATATCGCCCGGTGCCCACCTACCCCAAACGCCGAATTCAACCCATGGTATTTTGTTGCCCAATAACCGCCGACATAACTCTCTTTCGATGTACTCATACACCAATAGATTCATACAGGCCTTTCACCCTCCGCATATGGAACGACATTTCCACCTCCCGACAACGGCCATCCAGAATCCTCTTCGCGCTCTATGTTCCTCCTTGCGTTCATGTCTCGAACATGCTCAATTTCAAGTTCGGCCTCGACGGTCATGACGTCTCCCATCTCATCTCCACGTTCAACATCTCTCTCCAAACCATCGTCCCCCTTCACCTTCCTCTCCATATCATCCCCCTCTCCTCTCCTCCCCTTACTCTTCTTCTTACACCACTCGACAGTTCGTTTCGCAGGACACGTCTCACTCTCTCCATCCTCTCTTTCGCTCTCGACATTCTTCAACGCCACAACGTCAACATCGACCTCACTCCCCAGACTCTTGTTATACCTATGTCCCTTCCTCCAGACATGGATACCCCTCCCATCACCCGTCAACCGCCTAATTCTATTCGTCTTCAGTGCTGGACTCCTCCCACCGGTCGCGGCGTGTCTCGCGTTGGAACCCCAGTGCTCCTTGGTGTAGCGGGTGAAGAGGATGTTGAAGGTCGGGACGCAGGCGCAGATTATACCGATGCCTACTTCTGCGATTCTGATTTTCGAAGTTAGCGCAACTCCATCTTTGAAAAGGGGTTTTCCTCCCGCCAAGATCTGAGGCGGAGGGGTAAGAGAGACAAACCCGAGTAGATTGATCCTCACAAAGGTGACCGTGATGTCATCGTACGCAGTAGGAGACCACACAAGCACAGCTCTCCAGGTACTGGCAATTAGTGCGAGACCACCGGCGCCGAGCAAAGCTCCTATACGAAGTCTCTTGCAAATGGTGACATTGAGTGAGAAGACTCTGATTGTTGATCATGGTCAGTCAGGATATTTATGTTTCGCTGTAAGCGAGGTTGGGACAGGGGTCCTCGAGCTCAACCTAGATCTGACTGCGCTGGTGTTTTGGAAGGTTGGTAAATAAAGAGAAACAGAGTAGAACTCACAAGGGCCCGGGCAAGAATAGCACCATCGCATCCGTCACCACGCTCACGATCGCATCTGTGAAGAAGATACTCTGCTGGTTGAAGCACATGGTCTCGACACTTGGATCCCAAAGGCCCTCAATGGGTGTGCAAAGTCTGATCTTCAGCATCAAGACGGGTACGTAGTAGCATGCCATGACTCCAATAAATGCATAGATGAATTTCACCGTCCAGGTACAATGGGCGAAGACTCTCGTGAATATCAGTAGGAGCGTTGTTTTGGTTAAAAAGGCAGCTGGGCCGTAGAGGATGGTGTCGGCGTAGAGGATCTTTGAGTTGCGTTGATTAGCTGTGCGGACTCGTGCGGTAGGCTTAAGAAGCTAGGGGAACTGACCTTTTGGAACGTGATTAGTTCTTCTCGTGGGACTTCCCATTCGTGATTTCCTCCGCCATGATGTGCCACTGTTCGCCGTAAGTTAGCCCATACTCCGGGGGATGCTCATATCGTCCAAGAGTGACATACTGAGAAATCCAGTAGCGCAGTATGCGGTTGTCGTTAACTGTTATCATTAGAAGTAGCCCGTCAAGCGCGCAATGGCAAATGACATACCCAAGCAAATAAGCAGAAGGCTAAATCGCGCATATCTCATCAACAAACGTTCTCATAGAGTACAACTCTCCCCTTGCGAAGTTGGAACAATGCTAAAGAGGAAAGGGAGACTCACTGTCCTCTCTACAGCAGCCTCCAACGACGAAACTCTTGATATATACCTTCAAAAGCATCAACGGCGTGAGAAGCGAGATTACCAGAATAGTCGTCACGAGATTGACAGTCTGAAGGACATCCGTCTTCTGTCCCGTACTATCGCCCCACACCGTGCCATTGTTCGCCAAATCTGCTGCAGTACGTGTCGTTTGAGCCATGTAATTTAGGGTGTAGAAATGGACAGATCTAGTGCGCAGCTTGCGCCCACATCACCTCCAAGCCAAAGGAAGATATCTTGCGATCTGCAACTGGAAGATACAGAGGGAGATAGTACCGCCACCTCGCAAGAGAAGAAGATATTCCGAACGACTCGTGAGTATCTTATCCGGACATATGTACAAATTCTCGGTAGATTGCGAGCAAGTAAATTGAGAAGAGGCTGGCCTCGGATGTTCGCTAGAACCAAAAAGGATGAGACATTGAGAAGGGAGCAGCTCCCTAGATATTCTGAATCGTTCCTCATGTACAAGTACCTCTGCCTTTGGTATTCTCATTGCTTTGACCTGCGTTTTGCGTGAGAGCTCGAACCTCATGATGGAAGAAAGTCAAAGCTGTCACTGACCACATCCCCTTAGTGCCGCGATTGCAATTAAGGTTGCTCCGAGAACCAACAAGTTTGATAGCTCCAGGTGCTGTGACATGATTCGCCATTCCAAATGCCGACATCTTCTAGCTGGGAGCTTAGGCTGTTTAGCGAACATGTTCGAAACAACATCCCCTCGCCTAATTCGCTACCAAAAACATACTTTCCTATCGAACTTCTCTTGTCTGAAAAGTACATTGGTACTTCAACGGCATCGAAAGATTCAGAACTCCGATATCCCGAGATGTACCGGAGAGTTCTTCTGGAGATCAATGCATTATGCATAGAGCACCTCCTGCCTGTAAAGCGGAGCTCCATCCATGCTTATACGCCTGTCAGTGACTTCCTGCTATGGGTGATACGAACACCGAGAAGGAGCGAGAACATATCTGAAAAAATTGATTATCGATGACAACATGCAATCATAAGACAGCAAATCATACAAATGAGAAGAAGCAGAAGAAGCAGACCGACCAACTACCTACTGTGCACTCTCCAGAACTTGAAGAATCCAGCCAGTATACTCAAAATGCTCGTAATGAAAGTCCAGCGCATCAAGCCACCTCCACTGGAATTTCAGCTCAAGCTCAAGCCACACGTCAAATCAGTATCCTGTCGCAGACCGAATCCCGACACTTCACATGTCTTCTAGGAATGAGCAACATCGCTTAATCTCTGCAGTCAGAGCACACTGCAACAATGAAAAGTTCGTCTGTGCTCACCTCAATTGCGTGCGTTTCAAAATAAAATAGACTTGCCGCGGAAATTTATAAAACGCAATCGATCTGCCACCTTGATATCGATCTTTCATCGTTGTAAGCGACCCGTCTTGAAACACGGACCAAGGAGTGGATTTGTTCCTTGGTAGATGAGAGCTGCGGAAAGTGCTGCCTTGCAATCGTGAATTCGTGCACCATCGAAATGAGCTGATCGAGAGGGCTAGCCACTTGACCTTTCACCATCACGGCATCACCTGCCAGTCTCTCTGCCTTCAAGCTCTGGTCGATGACTTTCTGCTGCGAATGAACTCAGCCGTTCTGCTTCGGCATGCTTCCTATTGAGCCACGATGCCTCCTACATGTGCCAATCCCGTGCAGCAACTCTCCAAGCATACTATTCGCCAATTGCTCAATCGGCTAGAGTGGGGGGTGTTCCCACACTCCTCGATATCGACCCATCATGGCCAAGTCTCTTCCAATCCATCGTGACAATTCGTCACAGGATAGGCTGTTCCCCAAATCCAGCCAACGGCTCAACCCGCACCGCCAACACGTCTGTTCCCGAAGTCTTGTTCCCAATGAACCCCTTCACTTCTGTAGCCTGCATGTCCATCATCCACTGATCCAACAGAACCCTAGCGCGACCCTGGAACATATCCCACATGTGCTTCTGTCCTTCCACCAGCCTCGCACTACGTGGTCGTACCTGACGCTTCTTCCAATTTCAGACGGCAGATGAAAATTGCTTGCATCTGCACGATGCCATGCAAGCTATGGGTTTCGATTCCGGTGTCGGCATTGTTGAAGAGGAAAATGATCTTGTGACTTTAAAAGTGTTGCTGTTCTGGATCTGCCGGACGTGAATGGATGGAATGGAGAACGTGGTTCTAGGACGAAAGATCAGAGGTCGGTCGATAATCGCTATCCGCATTGGTCCAAATGCCTATGTGAAATGACTTGGTGCGTGATATCACACATAGCGCATGGCTAAAGGTCCAGTCGATTTGCAGGGAGAGAGGGACCAGAAGCGCATGCACTACTACTGGGTTAAGCTCGAGTAGGCCCGCGCGTGGCAGATTGATCTGTTCGATCACTAAAAATCGCAAGGGTGTAAATACCAGAATAACGCCGACATGAGCTTACCAAGCTCGAAACCCTTCGATCCATATTTGTCAAAAGTGAATTCTGTGTCGCGGCTAGATTGCTACTCACGATCAGAGAGTCTTGCCTGGACAGACATTTCTCCTTCCTGAGATAGCCAGTCCTGTTTGATTGTCAAGAATAGCCTGATAGCGGTCGAGCAAGCTATGGACATACTGTTGACGATATTGGTTGGTACTGTAAATGCGTCCAAGGCATTTCGATGGCAGAAGGAGCTAGTGTCGAACATCAAAGAGCTGGGACCAATATAATTGTGAGAGAGGTCGGCCGACAGAATGGTGCTGGAGGTTGACTTGGTCCTGGACGGATGGAAGCAGAGCCGGATGGGGACAGGTGAGGTACATCGGTCTGGAAATGTTCGGGTTTGCAATGCTCAACGAGGCTTGATGCTACCGCATTCCTGTAATTGCATTAGATATCTGGCCATCCTGACGTATGTGAGGTTCGAGACCCGATGACAGAGATCGTGGCAGGTCACCTCAAATGAACTCCATGCCGCCGTAAGTAGAGGTCTCGACACGCTCACCGGACCAAAATAAATGCCTGCCATGGAGCCCAGACTGCTCATGCACCATCACGCACCGTTCGTAGAGATAGCGGCGAATACTTGGGCAATCCTACGCTCGTGTCTCCCACCTCTACGCTGAGTAGACTGCCAGAAGCCATGTCTTCATGCGAAGGTTGTCCGAAATAGTGTCGGCGATACTTGTGAGTCTAAGACGCTTCGCAAAGGGCCAACGACCATTCCGAGATTGCCGGCCACGGGAAGAGCAAGTTGTAGAACCTGAAAAATCGCCAAAATTATCAGTGTGCAGATCAGCGGATTTATGTCCTGATGGACATAGTTGGGGGAGGGACGATCGAGTGAATTCGATGAGCAGGGAAAAATTCGAGACCGTCTTCGTGACACCTTGTGTAATCAAGGCGAAGAGGCCGTTGCCTAGACCAGTAATCTTAGGACGCTTGTGTTGTAGAAGTCCAAGACTACGGTCGGCGTGATCAGCATATATTTTCGCGATACAGAAAGTTCTCAAGCCAACAGAGTCTCATTGTTGACAATATGGTGTTTCGCTTACACCAACTCCTCGGTTAAGGTGGGAAGAGTCTACGAAAATAAAATGCTGCCAAGCTGCTTGAAAGACTAGAGGAAGGGTATTACTTACATTGCAACTGCGCAGTTGGCTGAAGTATCTGATTGTTGCTGGATCTGAAATGTTCCTGAAGTCTGAGTTGTTGGAAAGGGCTGAATTGTCTCGAATTGTTCGAACACTGAAATGTTCCTGAAATCAGGCCTTATTAATGGCATGAAGAGTATCTGATTCGTCTCTTGAAGTATGTCTGGAATTGCCCTGAGAGCCGTTAGTTATGACTTAACGGCGTGAGAGAAATTCCAAGCAGCTTGGTCAGTAACATGCAAGTGTAGAAATCATTGCTTGATTCATGCCATGAACCGACGGGAAATTGACCATGCTTCGCTCTGTTGATTCAGAGCTGAGATTCTTAGATAGAGAAGACGTGGAAAATCCAAAAAAAGAATTGTTGTAGCCAATCTGTTTGAAGAACAGGGAAGGAGGATGAAGTGTTACTTACACACATTGCAACTGCGCAGTTGTCTTGGTCACTTCGGCACGTCTGCCGGGGCTCATGAGTTCACGTAAACGTTATCCTGAATCGCTGATCATATCACTTTGCACCGCCGTCTGCGATGCTGTCACTGGGAGGAACTCCACTCTGGTGTTCCGCTACACTTGATCGTCGCTGAATCTCTCATCGGATCGTTTTTCACTGTTGATTGTCCTGAGAGATGTTAGTCACAGGTTCAACTGATTGAAGTGATCTCCAAACAGTTTGGCTAACAACAAATGTGACGATGTTTCGCTTATTCCACCATAAGCCACAGGCAAAAGTCGAGCCGCCTCGTTTGGATTTGCCAGAAAGGCGACAGCCTGCAAAACAAACAAGAGCAAAAGGACAAGGAGGATTTGAATTGATGTTTTATTTTTGCCAAGCTGCTGAAGATCTGTGAAAGGGGAAGGAATGAATTGACTAACTTGATCGTGTGATTCACCCCGTGAACATGGCCTGAACTTTTCCACAATCGCTGTTCCTGATATGCCCTCGCATTGCTGCTTGGGATCGTATGGTGATGGTAGCTGATCGTGATCGTAGTACACCCAGTGTACAAAGCCTGCCGAAATGATCGTAAGATCGTCTGATGGTCTGATGGTTTGGATCTGTATGATGTTAGTCAACGATTCGCTGTCGAAGGACAGACGTCCTTCAACAGCTTGGCAAGAATAAGACATGCCCGCTTCTTGCTTATTTCAGTACTCGAATGACTTAAGAATTTCCCCGCTCGCATTGCAGGCAATGACGGATGGAAAGGCAGGCAGAGCCTCGGAAGAGCACGTCGCTCTTGCCATGTTCGACTGGAGACCCGAGCCGCAGCAGCGTGAAGCCGAGACCTGACGAACACCAATAATTGAGGATGCCGGAGTACGACATTGGGCTTTCGAGGATACAAGAAAAGAGTAGCATACACCATATCTTGACGAAAGCGACAAGGCTGACTACCACTGGCTGGTGTCGTGAGGAGGAAGGCACCACAGCGGCGGCACAGAAGCGGACTGCTCGCGAATAGTCTGAAAGCTGGAAGCCATCGCATTTGGGGGCAGATTGCCAAGTTCGGAACGCCGAACTGCGTGGGAGTAGCATCTTGTGGGATATTTGAGAAGCTTTTTGTGAATGGTCCCTGGTGATGCCGAGCGTCTAGTCATTGCTTTCGCCTCTTCTCAATGCTGCTTATGCCTCATTTCAAAGCAGCTGCAATGGCATTCCTCATGCCATTTGTCGATTCCATGGACTCATATAACACAATTGCTGCTCGCTGGAACAGAAAACAGATACTGTACGAGTACAAAGGCTGACTTGCTGCCCCGAATCCGATCTGGTAGGCTAGCGCGGTACAATGATGCAGACAGCAGAGGCAATGAAAAAGGACATGTGACAGGCCACTGGAATCAGTGAAATGAGAGCGTACCTTACGTGTCCTCATGAGAAGTTGATTCGATATCACAAAAATCAACAGAGGCTGATCATGCACCATATTCTTTTTTCCTTTTGTACACAGGTATCTAGCAGCATCTCATGCCGACATGCCCAAACCTGTCAAGCACAAAAGCCACCACTATAATACAGAATTTCGTCCATCCACACACACGTAACGTACCCCCAAAAAGCTCTGGGCCAACACGCTCACATTGCTACCCAGAGATGCACGCGACAACAAGACACACAAAAAGGAAAAATCTATGATCGTCACATCTTTCAGCCGTCACCAACCAATGCAGGAGACCCTTCCATGGCTGACAGTCGACAAAATCGCAAATGTAACACCGGAGATACCGCCACATGATGTACCAGAGTGGTTATAGTAAGACAGGGTGTTCGAAAAAGAGGGTTTTGATGGGACATTCGGTATATTCAGGCGGCCGGCTTACAAGCGCTTCGTTGGAGGCATTATATTCGATTAGGTAGGAGCGGAGGGGTGGGGATCTCGAGTTGCGAGTCGATTAGAAGGGGATTTGAGCCGGAGCCGCACCACCTGCCATTTCTTGTTGTTCTTGGAGCTCTTCGCTTCCAGCTTCGATCGAGACGGCGAGACCAATCTTCGCTTGTTGCTAGGGAGAGTTAGTCTGGAATTATAATGCTTGGTGAAGGTAAACTGACCTTAAAGTGATCCATCTCAGCCGCGAAGGTCAATTGGACGGGAGGAGCAACTCTCTTCTCCAACAAGCAGCTAAGCTTTCCAGTTGAGTCTACCTGGGCTCTGAAAGTAGACATTCGGAAGTCATACTTGGCACCAACAGTAGTGACACCCTCATTGCGTGCAGGTCCACCCATCATCCCAGCTCCTGATAACCCAGCAAATTGCAGGTTGAGATCAACTCCAGCCTCCACCTTATCCGTCAGCTTTCTCCAGTATGATGTGCTAATTGCGCCTCCTGCAGCAAGCTGAGCACTGGCAATCCAGTCGCTTCCCTTGTATTTGGCACAGTATGACAAGGCTGTCTCCGGACCTTGGTTCAGCGCCGCGCGTTGCCAAATTGCCTCCAGACCGAGAGCAAGGTTGGGAGTAACAGACTGCAGGTAGCTACCAATGAAGATACCAGTGAGGCCGCCGTCGATGATCGAGGGGTTGAGGGATTTCACTGATGCAGTGAAGTCGGCTCCGGTATACTCGTTGTCAAATTGTGCCATTGCTTGATTTCCAGGAGCAATCTGGATTTGAGTCTTTGTCACGAACGACGGTGTCCAGCGGTAGTTGAATCTGGTTGAGAGTTGCCCTTCATTGTCCACATTTCCTTGCATAAAGATCTAGATACCAATTTAGCTTCGGGGCTCTTCTAAACTCGAGATTCACGGATGTAATCCTAGAGTGTCATTACGAACCTTGTTAGTACCAAAGAGAGCTGCAAATGTATAAGGAGGCAGCCCTTGAGATCCCATAGAGAAGGCATGGGAGACCTGAAATAATGGCGCAATGCTGAAAGCCTTGGTGAGATCTGCCCTTAAACCGGAGAAGGTGTAGTTGTTCAGGAAGACATCGCGCTGGACCTCTCGTGCAATGTTCTCAACCGTTCCTGGGTTCGACAATCCCAAAGCCGCCCTCCGTTCCGAGAATGAAATGTATGAATCTGCGAGGCCCACTGAGATAGGGTTATTGTAGAGGAAGCCCAAAGGCGATTCCTTCTCAAGCTCTAGGACGGCAGACATTGCAGGCGGCGGAGGTCGTTAATCGGCACAAGGGAGGGGAGGAGTAAGCGAAGGAGGTATCTGCCGTAGTAGACGGAGATACAGGAGGACGGGGTGGGTGCTGGGAGTTGTAGATTCGTTGGTGGTTGACACGCAGATACACCTGAAAGAGAGATGCGCTCAACTTTTTTCTAAAGGAGCTTCATGAAGTCGTCAGGCAGTCAGGCTGCCAATCAGCTGGGAAGGGAGCTAAAATAGTGGGTTTTGAGCATGGGTGAAGGATTGGTCTGATAAGCGACAGCTTGGCTGCACCTAGTTGTTTCCTCGAGGTCTTGATTTGCGGCAGTAACCGGCTTCCATTCTTCATAAACATCTCGAAGATATCATCGTCAAAGAACACAAAGTCACAGGTTGTTGACCAGGTGTCCCGATCTGGATAAGTCGTGAGAGTTGGCAAAGAGATCTACCAGATTCCGATCTTCGAACAGTCAAAACACGCCTCTCGATCAACCCAGCACGTTATCTACTGATCTCTTTCCGCTGGCCCTTGGGTTCGAGAAATCGGTTTGGTGAATCCAGGATCGATCTGATTGTTTGCACGCCAATTGCTGTCGTACCTTCCTCTTCTGATTTCACGAGCTGTCAGCATTGCTCTTGTCATTCTGGAACCATGGACACGCTGTTGTGAGTGGTTTCTTTCTCAGCCAAAACTTCTTCAGCATCAAAAGAAATATGCCCAACTTCCACGCTTGATTTATTCAATTCTTCCATTTCCTTGTCGATTCTTGTTCCAGAATGAAACTTCCGAGCTTCATTAAGAAGCCCTCCGCATCTACCGGAAAGCCTATCACGGCGCCGGATTTCGTTGAAGCTGAGGCAGCTGCGACCTCGAAGAATGTCCGTCGTGAAGGATTGAGACTAGATTTTCGTTTCCAAAAGTCGAAATTCACCCGAGCTGCAAAGCTTGACATCAGGCCGGAGCTTTGCTCAAGTATCTTTGCTAATGCCGAACCCAATGAACGCAGAACAGCTGAGATTGCGGCAAACTCGCCGAGATATCGCAGACGCTCGTCTACCTTCATAGACGGCGTTCACGATGTCAAGGATGATAAGACGCCTCATATGGCCCCTGCCCAGCTTTACAGTACTATGTCTGGAAGACTCTTTCATTCTGGTAGAATCGCCATTGTTCTTGTCGGACTTCCAGCACGAGGAAAAACGTAAGTCGCAAATCGGCCCTGTCCTGAACAATGCTGATGATATGCCTTAGACATATCTCGGTCTCGCTATCTCGGTACCTGCAATGGTAAGTTGCACCGAAAGCTATCATTAGAATCGCCTAATCATCCTCTCCAGGCTCGGTGTGAAGACTAGAGTGTTCCACCTCGGTGATTACCGTCGAGCAACAATGGGTGCAGGGGTCGACGTTCCCGAGGACTACTTCTTCATCAACGCCTCTGCGCCATCTGTGATGCTTCGTCAGAAGATTTTGAAGAAGTGTAGAGAGGACATCTATGCCTGGCTGAACCACGAGAACGGCCAAGTAGCAATTTACGATGCTGTCAATCCTCTTGCTGGTGGACGGCGCTCACTTGCGAAGGAGTTTGCCAAGCACGATGTACAGGTAGGTAGCATATGATCTATGGCTGTTCATGTTGCTAATCATCACTCGAGACACTCTTTCTCGAATCTTACGTTACAGACCAGCGAATTCTGGAGGAGAATGCGCGTAGTGTAAAGATATCTTCGCCAGATGTAAGCAGAAGCAGTCGACTTATACCAACCCTGCTAACAGAGATCAGTTCGTTGACATGAATCCTGTTGAAGCTGCAAAGCTGTACCTCAAGAGAATCGATATGAAGATACCTCACTTCGAGACCATGACTGAGGACGATCTCAATTTTGTCAAGATGATCAACGCAGGTGAGAGCATTGAGTACAACAACGTCAGCTTCGGATACCTCTCGCATCGAATAGTATTCTACCTCATGAATCTCCACATCAAAACTCGCGTTACGTTTTTCGCCCGTGCTGGAACTTCAAACCAGGAGGACTTGTATAAGACTGATGCACCTCTCGGCGAAGAAGGCAAAGCATATGCCCAGAAGATGATGGAAACCCTACTTGCTCACCGAAATGCGGAGAGGGCAGCCCTGATTGCCGCTGGCGGTTCAGATGCACCATTAAAACCACTGACAGTCTGGACCTCGACCAGAAAGCGAACCGTCGAGACTGCTGATTACTTCAAGGAAAAAGGCTTTAGAGTCCGCCAAAGATCACAGATGAGCCAGCTGAATCCAGGCGACTGCGAGAAACTGTCCGAGAATGCTATTCGCCGAATGTATCCAGAAGAAGTCCACAAACACGAAATGGACCCTTACCACCATCGCTACCCTCGAGCTGAGGTATTTTGTCTAATTATCTTCATGCCACAACTCGGCTAACAGTGCTCTAGTCATACCACGATCTTGCAGTCCGCCTTGAGCCCATCATTCTCGAGCTTGAAAGAGAGCAGAACGATCTTCTCATTATTGCCCATGAATCTGTTCTCCGCGTTCTGTATGGTTACCTAATGGCTTGTGATGCCATGAGCATCCCGACACTAAAATTCCCCCGCGACCAGATCATTGAGGTATGTGCAGTAAAACTTGTTATTCCCCTCAGCCACCAAGATACTAAATGATCCTACCAGATCATTCCAGCTTCATACCAAAACGAGGCCAAGCGAGTCTACATTCCCGACCTGAACCCTTCATTGATACCTGGCTCTCCGGAGGATATCCGCATCCCTGTTCCACCAAGCGGTTTCGTGAGCCCTCTTTCTGGTCTTGGCACTCCCGCGCAGGGCCACAGCACGCCCACAGCAGAGAAGTCAAACCCCTTGGCGAGGGTCACTTCTCAGGAGAATCCACTCAGCAAGGATTGAACAAGTGAGCCCTCGGCTGGCCTTTACGATTGGATTCATACTGGAACACTTGTCGCCGTGAACATTCAACTTCGTGTTCCATATTTGCTTTACTTCGGATTTGGTTTCGTCAACAATGGATCTGGTCATGTCTGCAAGCGGAACTGTCAGCTCCCATGTGTGATGAACCGTCGCACTATCTGGAAATACGGTCTCTACATTTTCGATTGATATTTGGGCTGGACTCGGCATATGAGGGTGGATGGGATAGATGAGGAAACCGCGATGATGGAGTACAAACATTGGGAGGTGCATCCTAAGGAGAGGTGGGCATGAAATCACACGATATCACACGGCAGGCTTTCACGAGTTTTCTTTGCTTTGTACTTTATATACCAGTGCGCAGATCGTAACATTTCAGAAGACCTCGCCTCGCCTCGACACGCAGTGCCGACAACGTGGAGAACACTGCCGCACTGAGTTAACACTGTGGAATTTGTTAGGACCTTTCAAACGCATCCCAGTGTTTAGCATTGTTCTAGGAGCCTGTTTAGTGTCTAGACAATATGAGTAAGGCTAATCCTAACATGCTCTTCGCCCTTTCCAACCGCCCTATCATGTTAATCAAGACTTTCTCCTTGAACACGACCTTCAGCCGAGCCCAGTGTTTGAGCCCTTTCCCTCTTCCTAAGTCTTTCTCCAAGTCTTGGAGGAAAGACTCGAACTCTGCCATGACATCAGTGCAGAGGCATACAGCGGTCATTAAAACCTCATTTTCCGGCGTGAGAAAATCTTGAACATTTATCTCTTCTATGACAGCTCCAAGCATCTCGGTTTAGTTCAACACATTCCTAATCTGTCTCGGTGCATCTTTCACATCTTTCCAGAGTGTCGTTAAAAGTTTGGTGGCATTGACCTCGGCTCCGGCAAGTTGGACAATGGCCACTCTGCTGGCAGCAACACCGAGAATATCAGCTATAGTCGACACAGTATTGAAACAACATCACGAAGCACAGTAAGAAGAATATGGGGATATATGCTCCGTCTTTCCGGAACCATGAATACACCTGCAGGTGTGGTTCCACAGATCTGAGCTGCAACCAGGGTATGAACTGGGAAGCTGCAGAAAGATCACAGAAAACCAAAACACATCAAGGCTCCATCGACTTAGTCGAGGCACTCAGGACCCAAGAAAGCCTGACAGCACGGCATAATCCTTAGCAGGGCTACAAGGCTAGGGTCCTGGAAACTTCCAGGAAGACAATAGTAAAAGTCACAACAATATCTCAGCACGTACAAAGCGCAAACCTAGGACGCAAACATTCCTGTCACTACCTCATTATACCGACATGTTACCAAGACTGAAGAGTAGTATACTTCATGTCTCTCACTGCCCAAAAGGCCCCAGTTCAGGCTCGTCCACATACCACACAATTGCCTCGTCGAATCTCCATGCCTGATATCAAGTTCGCACCCATGATCCGCATCGTCTTTGTCCCAGAAGAACAGACGCTTCCGAAGCTGTTGTATTTGTAGGTATTGCCTATCCATTTCTGTAGCAGCAATATGAAGGTTCGCTCCCCCACAACGGCCAGTCACGATGCTCTAGAGCGCGGTTCATACTAGCCAGTGCCTTTTTTCTTTCAAGCCTGTCGTAGCCAGTATCTTAATACTTTTGGTGCAAACGAACTATAAGTTCTACTTCCGGTGTCAAATCTCTCTCAAATGTTTTCACATATCGTTCTAGTAATACGGTCGCTTGAATGATTGCCGTTACTGTTTGGTCCGTCGGATTATGGAGAGGAGTTTCCGAACGCGTCCCCAAAATACCGTTTTCTGTCTTGTGCTCTTTGACGAAGCTTGTCCACAAGTCATTTGCGGCTGCTATGCGCTGATATTGTGGCTCGAGAAACTCGACAATGATCTTGCGCTGATCGATGAAAGTCTCGAAATCGGTTTCGTCACTGGCAAACTTGGCCAATTCCAGAGCTGCTTCAACGGGGTGCGGAGTAATGGTTTAGAAGGCGTTAAGTCCATAGCCTTTAGAATCGTGATTGCCGCTGCTCATGACATTCTGATTTCTGGGTATCTTCGCGTCTCGAGACTGCGAGGCGAATTCGGAACGAGAACACCACCCAGGCATCTCCATCAAGAATCGAGTGAATTCATGACGCTCAAAGGCCTGGGCGTAATGAAGCAGACGTGTATATAACTTAAACACGTATTGAACAGGATTACTTGACTGAATAACTAGCTTCAGCTCCGACTGGAGCTTTGAGCTAATCGTCCGTCCAGGATCTTCGAATTGTAATCGATCAACATTCCGGAGCATTCTGATTGGCGCAAGGTGTGTCGAAATGTGATATCGGTGACAGCTACATTGACGATCACGCCATGTGTCAAACATGTTGTAGGACATAGCAGAAACTGTAAAGGATGCCAATGGGGGAGAGTCAACAACCAGTCGGGCAAAATCTCGTATTGCCACTGGAGGGCGATATTTGCCAGCAGCTTGGCTAAAGATAAGCTTCCAGTTCCGGACCTTCTTCAGTGGCGAAGACCTCGTGAACTCGAGATATAGTGACTTAGGTGGCCCCAAATGTAAGTACCTAGACAGAGGACATTCGACGAGCTTTGGCCAGGGGGAGTGATCCCAAGTGTCTCCTAATCCAGAAGCAACGAAGTCATTGGCGCCGTAGAGGAATCTGGAACCTTCCTCATATATCTGCTTGCATGTTCTCAAGAGTTAAGGCGATAGGTTGTATTTTACGGTAGCACCGAATTGGGACCGGTGGGGGTGGACAGCTTCAGGATCGGTGAGGTATGGATTGACCAAGGCGAACTCATATATCTTGATTCGAAGGTCGAGTGGTACCTTTCGACGAAAGATGAAGTAGCTACCGTGACTGGGGACATCCGAATTGTATTAGGGATGCCAGGGTCCTTCTTTTGCAATGGGGTGAGGATTGACGGTAATTCGACGACGGCTTCAGTTTGGCCCACCAGTTCCAGCCTGCCCAAAAGACTGCCCGAGTAGGTCTATGTAATTGTCAGATATGACGTTAAACGGCTTTCTGTACTGTTAGGAGGAAGCTTACGCAGCATCTACAAACGTCGGAGATGGCATGGTCCGTGGGCTGGGCATGGCTGGATCAATGGTTTCTTGGGATTGAGCGTCAGCAGGCCTGGGTATTATCAATTCGGACGTCCAGGACATAGGAAAACGCACTTACTCATCTGCAGATTGTGAAGCCATGACTGCGTGAATTGTTCCGAGCTTCGTGGTGACCAGATCGCGTTTGTGGTCTGGTCTGGTGCGATGTTGACGAGTGAAGGAGATTTATGTTTTGGCTTCGTGGCAGGCTGGGGATTTCAGGATAGCGAAAGCAGCCGTAGAGAAACGAAAGCAAAGCCCTGAAGAGTTTACAGTAGTTTTACCGTCCTATTCACTGCACTGGTAGGGTCTGAAGCCCGTCGTTGGAACAAGATAAGCACGAATATCTGGAACATTTGATTTTTGAGAGCAGCAATGGCTTGGGACCAAATTGTACCTTCTGTTGTGCCTCTTGTTTCAGTAATTTTGAAATTGTTGAGGCTATTCTCTATATATCTCACTCGACCTTGATACTGGATACGAGACCCAGCTTTTCTACGTGGATAGATGTAGATGTCAAAACTCTAATGCACACATATTCTCAATAGCAGACCGATCGAAAGGCTTGGGTGGTTCATAAGTGCAAGCTCCAGACAGATCAGGGTGCTGCATAGTGGACCGAGTTCCATTAGCTACATGCATCTTCAAAGTGTAGCAGGGCCCAACGGGGTATCGATCTTGCCAGGACATAGTCAAGCACCATTCAATTCCATGAACGCAAAATCAAAAGTACTCATGATTGACTAAGCTCAGTAAGCAGGGACGTTCAAACCGCTCTACAGTTTAAGCTAAGCATGATTCTTCGCGTACAGTAAATGCAAACACAATAGACTTAAGGGCAACTCGAGAGCAAGCATATCAGGCAATACGCAAATCAATGTCAATCAGAGAGATTTGAGGCGGCAAATCAGAAGTACAGTATGAAATCAGAAACAGCCAAAATCGAAATCCAGAAAAGTTGTATCAATCCTAATCGAAGCACAAAGGTCAGGAAGTGAAGAAAGTCGTCGTCGTCGTTCCTCCCCCTGTCCCCTGCCCCTCCATCCCCGTCAAACCTCGGCCCTTCATTTCTCCGAACCACCTCGAATCCACCCATCCAAACACCAAGCTCCAAGCTCCCTAAAGCTCGAATACCATTAAACCCCTCCATGCAGCGACTACAAAGCCAAAGCAACCCTCAGCCAAAATGTCTTTCGACGCCCCCCTCCCACCCTACAATGCGTCCGACCCATCCGCGACATTCCTCAACTCCTCATGTCTCGATCTCCTTATGATCGAGCTTGTACCGATGGCATACCGAGTCGTCAACGAAGTGGACGCTACAGCTCTAGACGACAGGATACCTGCGAAGGCTGGGCATGAGAGTGTGAAGAGCTCGAGCGTGGCGTCGAATGTGAGGGATGGTGGTACGACGAGTACAGCGGGAGGAACTATAGGAGGAGTGGGCGCAGGTGGTGCTGGAAGGAAAATGGACGAGGAGGAGGAGCGGGATGCGGTGTTTTACAGGTTGGAGATGTTGGGATATAGGGTTGGTCAGGGGCTTGTTGAAAGGTTTGTGCTATGTTCTATGTGCTCGTATATTCCTATTCCTGGGGTTCCGCTGGAACAGGATATTTGCTGGGAAGTTGGGAAAGCAATTGAGGAACACGGCATGGCAAGATACTGAAAGAAGAGCAACTGCTGATCAGAATTTCAAAAACAGGTTCTCACGCGACAGACCACGCTTCACAGATACCCTCGACGTAATAAAATTCCTCTGCAAAGACCTCTGGATGTTAGTATTCAGGAAACAAATCGACAACCTGAAGACGAATCACCGAGTTAGTCCCCTTGCCATACTCACTACCCGCTTCCTATTCCCCCGCCTCTCCAAATGTCGGATCTCGACTAACAAAAGATGTATGTAGGGCGTCTACGTTCTCACAGACAACTCCTTCCGACCCTTCGCACGCATGTCAACAGAAGCTGGCGGCCAAGCCGTTGTCCGAGCCCAGCCCTTCCTTTGGTTCCCCTGCGGGATCATAAGGGGTGCGTTGGCGAGCATGGGAATTAATGCTACGGTGCAGGCAGAGACGAGTGAGTTACCTGGAGCGACATTTCAGATCAAGAGTATAGTTGCCAAGCCATGATGAGAAGAAAGCGGCTACGGGTCAAGGCGCGGTTTTGTGACATGATATTCGTGCGATTTAGCGGCATACTCGGTGTTTATGGGCTGGGCATATCTGGAGTTCAAGGATGATTGCATTGGGCTGGGAGACACAGCAGCTGAAGACTTCAATCACGAGATCAGGTTGATTATATCAGAATTGATGGATATATTGTTACTTTTTTCATTCCATGTCATAAACCCATTCGTCGTCAATTCCTAAAGTCCAGCATCACTTCTCCCTTCAGCCAGTACCCTCCAACCTCCCCTCAATCAATCAATCCATTTCGATATCGAAAAGCACGAATGAAAGAGAGAAGCAACAAATCTCCAGCCACCCACGTACCCTCGTATCAAATATCGGAATACATCGGAGTCAAAGGAGCCATTACAGCCTATCTAAGCAAGCGCCAACGATCAGTCACGGAATCCTTACCAAAGAAGAGCCAGACCTGTCAATGATATTTCTCTGCTTTTCGTTTGGAAAACAAGCACGCTCAAAATAGACTCATCAATGAAAAGGCAAAATCATGTGAACCATGCATCCTGTTTAAACGAGAGATGGAGTGGTTGTTGTCTTGTTCGCTTCTTGGTTGCGAGGATTGGACGTCGGGGGAATTGAGGATGGGAAGACTACTTTTGTGGTGGGTTGTGGGCAAAGTCAACACCCTTTGCGATGTTGCCCTTGAGTCCTTCTACGCATGCCTTAAGGAGTGTCTTCTCGGCATCGTTGATGTTACTGAGTGGGTTGATTGCCTTCTCAACACCAGAGGTCTAGACGAATTGTTAGTAAAAGTGGGTCAGGTCCATCAAGCTAGACTTACACCGAGTTGGATGGGAACGGAGAAGAAATCACAGCCAGTCTCCTTGGCAATTGCCTCGCCACCTGGAACACCTGGGAGATAGACGAAGGATGGTTCGATGATGTTCTTCTCACCAGCAAGTCCCTTGAGGACAGCTTCAGCGAATCTGTGTTGTTGTTAGTGACACAACATTCTAAGCGTGAGAGAGAAGCATACCGGAAACCAGCATAAGCCATGGAAAGGGTAGCAGATCCAGCGCCATCCTTAGCCTTAACAACCTCATCACCACCGAATTGCACGCGATTGACCAAAGCCTCCAACTTATCGGCTGGAATGCTGACACCAGCCTGGCTGAAGAGAGGAACGATGGTCTCTCCAGAGTGACCACCAACGACTGGGATCGTCAAGCTTGATGGAGTCTTCTCGCCAACGATCTCAGCAACAAAAGTCTCGGCACGAACAACGTCGAGAGTCGTAACACCGAAGAGACGCTTGGGGTCAAAGACTCCCTTTGCCTTCAGGACCTCGGCAGCGATTGGTACAGTCGAGTTGACTGGGTTGGAGATGATGAGGATATAGGCTTTTGGTGCAACTTCGGCGATGACCTCGATGAGGCCCTTGACGATACCGGCGTTGATCTTGAAGAGATCATCACGGGTCATTCCTGGCTTGCCTGTGATCCCCAATGTCAATATCAAAACTTTTAGCCGCCAAGGGTTTCTACATACGGGGAATTCCAGCAGGGATAACAACGATATCTGCATCCTTCATGGCAGCCTTTGCTCCATCATCCTTTGGTAGGTAGCCAGTAACTTTCTGTTTGCCCATCAGCAACTTTCTTTATTCCTGATTTGTTTGTACCTACGGCAGGCGAGGAGATGTGGGAGAGATCGGCAGCAACACCTGGGGTGTTGACAACATCGTACAAAGATAGCTCAGTGATGAGAGGGGATGCCTTGAGGAGAAGGGACAATGGCTGTTGAGGAGATAGTTAGCAAGGACACAAAATAGAGTCAGGGAGCCTCTAACCTGTCCAATTCCACCTGCAGCACCGGCAACAACTAAATGATTGTCAACAAAGCTCTTCGAGCAGCCTCTTGAAGCTCTGCGGACATACCGGCTTTGATTCCCATATTTGCGGTATTTGTGGTGATTGAAATCTGCACTCCAGGTTAGCAATTACCCCGCATCCATTGGACACTGCCCCTCTATCAAGATATCATCTAAATCAACATACCTAGATTGCGGATTACTGGGTATTGAGAGAGCGAAAGGGTCAGAAGTTTCCTTTGAGAGAGGAGTGTTATGCTCGAGAAGAGTGAAGCTTTTGAAGTCTTCTGACTACTCGAAACTGTTGGAGGGGTTGAGCTACGCTGGGCACGCTATTGCGCGAGGTGGGGTTGGACATGTCGGGCGGGAGGACAGGGCAAGGCAAGGGCTGATGGGTGAGGGATCTGTGCTTACCTGGGCAAGTTACAAATGAGATGTCGAACTGGAACAACGTCTTTTTGGTGCGGTTTGTGTTTTGGAAACGAAGCAACAAAAAGATAGAATTGTACCTTGCAGGTGGATTTTGAAGTTATATTTGGCACTAATGACAACCACTTGGCCGAGGTAGCTCTGTTTCGGAGAGGATCGGGCAACGCCTTTCAGATGGACCGGTTATTCACGATCTTCACATGTCGGAAACTCTCCTAGGACTTCTACCACTGCTGTAAGTTTGGAAAGTGTTGGATGGTATTTTGATCATCTCAAATTCACGATAGCCGATATATTCTCCGAGACGGCAACCTGTCCAGACACCAGCCAAAGCCACTTTGCAACAGCCTCATTAGTTCTGATCCCCAATATCACATCTGCATGCTTTGAGCGAGCTCGAAGGCAAGCAAAACACTTCTCCATCAGCTGCAAAAAAGTAACTCCTGGAATTGTGCTCTATTCATGAGTGACTAGCAATACCGTTCCCATTTCCATTTATGCCCACCCAAATTTACTCGTCCTTCGCAGCAGCCGCCTTCTTTGCCTTTGCTCCACGGACCTTTGCCTCTGGGGTATCCTTCTTGGGACGCTGAGAGAAACGGATGGCAGATGCGCGGGCAACAGCTGGGGCACGGAGATCAGGTCGGTATCCAGACTTCGCGGTGCTAGAGACAATAGCCTTGTAGGTCCTGGAAGAAGTATTAGTATCCTGCTAATGTCCAATAATGTTCCATCTACTGACTTTCTTGTGGTCTTGTTTCCGCCGAAGGTGGTCTTGTGGGCAGCGGCACCTGGCTTTTGGGTGTGCTTTTGCTTCTTGGTGACCAAAGTAACTCCTCCCTTGTCGCCCTCAGCAGCTTGGATTCCGACAGCCTATCCAGATCAGTATTTCGACCGTGTAGATTCCCTTCCATTCAGTAAATTCATACCTTCTCGTTGACGAAACCGGCGTGCTGTATTCCATATTAGTTCCAATCCTTGTATTATTCGAGGTAGAATGCAAACCTTGCGGGAATGCTTGTTGACCAAGTTCATAGGATCGCGAGAGAATCGGACACCTCCAGATTGGGCGCGCTTCACAAGGAAGGCATTTTGGGCTCCTGCAATTCCAGAATCAGCTCCCCATCTCAAAACCCTAACCAGCGGCCTTCAATCTTCTTCCTCGCGCCGTCCCGTATCCCAATTTCTTCGCAGAGTTCGAACGTACCGACGATCTCCCAGATCAGGTCCGAAGACACTTGGCTCGAGTGGTGTGGCATTTTTGCGGTGAGTTGATCTGATCTTTGACAAGTCGTTCCTGAACTTTAGATCTTCAACCTCGATTTTGGAATTCCCCAAGGTGTGAGATCTTCGAGCCGCTGATTGGTATCTAAGCGAATATCCACTCATGTATGTGCCAGTCTGTTCTCGGACTAGCGCGTAGCCTCGTCACCTTTGAGCTCCGCCTCACATCGCATTGACATCGGCAGCGCGGCATGAATTCGATGAGCTGACATCCCTCATTCGAGTTTCATGCCCCAACTCACAATCTAAATACTTGGTTCAGGACTCAGGAGCATCAAGAGGAGGCACTCCCAGTACTCCTATAAAACTCAACTCCCCCAAGCAACACTACACCTTTGAGAAGATGGGCTACCTCCTCTACAGCACCGTCTTCAGCCTCCTCGTTATATCAACCGGTATGCTTCGGATCTTCCAACTTTCTTCCCAACGCGACTAACATTTGAATAGTACTATTCCTCACGCGTTCTTTCTGGCTTCACATGATGCCTTCACTACCCGGATCATCATTTCTCTACTCCCGCCTCCCCTCCTCCTTCTCAGCCGATATCGAAAACGGCTTGTCATCATCAGCCTTTGACCTGTCCGGGAACGTCGCCTCGGGAGACTCGAGACGAGGGTTGGACGACAAGAGTAAAAGAGAGATCCAGAAGATTATGAAGAGCCGCAGAGTGAACTTTGACGAGGCAAGGAGGATACACACAGAGGGACGATTCGCCAAGAACAATATCGGCCCTGACGGCTTACCGAGAGACCCCAAATTCGTCAGCTTCTCATAGTGAAGAAAAGACAGAAGCAAACAAACGAAAAGACCAACATATGAAAGAAGATAGTTGCCCCGAAAGAAGTTCAAATGACTGGGAAGTCGTTGCAACATATGGAGGGACGGAGGGCCGGCAAGCAGAGAATTGTCCAAGTCTTGATATCTGCTCATTAACTTGATCGGGTTCTTCACTGGGCCATGTCTATGTATCGCTTTGAATCGGCGCCGTGCATCTTTTACACCAAATTACATTCAGCAGTCGCCAAGTGAACCAGCGACTTTGTATTTACAACGCTCCGCGCGAAAATTTCCTTGAGTTTCCTTGGGACAGCGATCGGGCAGGAAGGATGGAAGGAGTTTGGATAGGTATTTCGGTACGGGTGGCTGTCAAGATTGGCGCCAATTTCTTTTGTCGCTTCTATCGGGCAAAGGGTCAGGCTTGACAAGCACTACACACTAAGCGTCAATGAAGGATGGACTCCGGGTCCTAAAACCGCAACACTTCTTCTATTCCATATACCTGATATCTACTCGTGAAGATCCATTCAACTGTGAAGACGAGAGTTTTGTATTGTCTTTCCTTCTCTCTGAGTCCTGTTGATCCGTCGGGTAGTTCCCAGCCTTCACTTCTCTGCATGCGGACCCCATATCCAACTCTCTCTTCTGGAATTACCCCTCATCCTTCTAGCCTTCGATATCATCATCACAGCACATCGCATCACATCATTTCACCCCACCACATCCCACTCTCACACCCGACTCTAAGTAAGGTTCCCAGGGCCCAACCGCTCCAAGCACCAACCCTCTAACTCTTCACATCCAACCGTCTTCGCCACCTCCCTCACTCCAAACAAAGTGGCAAAGCAGAGTTCCAAACACGAGGCACGGCCCAATGGTCATGCCCGACTATAACACCCGACCAGGAAGACCCTATCGGCAAGCCGAACGTGACGTGGTAGAAGCTGACGAGTATGTTTTGAGCCAAATATCTTGCAGGTATCTCGGAAACGTTCGATCACCGGCTTGAAAGGTTATTTGGTGATCGTGAGGCGGATTGATAGAGCGGTGTATATTCCTTGATCCAAGGGGAAGAAGATCTGGATATCTTGAGTCATCCTGTTTCAGTTTCGTTGCTTTTGATCTTTTTGCTTTTGTTTTGGTGGCCACTGTCGTCAGGTTTTGCTGTTCGATCTTTCAAATTCTGTTCGTCAGCTCCCTGGTTTGGGATTGTTTCTCGACGTAGCTTCCTTTAAGACAAGCTAGGGCCTTCCAAGCATTCCAAATACTCCTCCTCTGATTGATTCGACTTTCGGTGGATTTTTCTTGTATCGTCACATAAGTATACCAGTCTATACTGTATTTCAGACGATTTCTGTATTTTTCTTTCTACTTGCACGCGATCATCAGCGAGCCCTAAGCTCTGAACAACGTCAACCTAGAAATCTGGGCCGCCGAGGAACAGTAGTACAAGTGTACTGAAGCCGAAGCGTGCAACTATACTTCCAAACTGAGGCGAAGAATGGCAGGCGAATGGACTTGTTGGAAACGCCACTACCTCTACCATTCATCTTCAGTGATCCATATCTCAAGCCCTTCTCCTTCGAATGTGCCGATCTGATTGTTACAGTGGTTCCGTTCCATGCCACGTATTTGCGAGAGTGTTGCTCTATGTCGATGCGATGCCATGCAGTCAGGTCTAGATCAAAATTTTCAGAGCTGAGAGCGAGTGGTGTTGTTGAAGAGACCTCACTTGGCAGCCACTTATACTCGAAGATGGCTCTCCTATCATTGAACGTGGTTTCCATATAACGAACACTGGAAAGGAATATAGGACGAGCCATCATATTGATTCCTTACACCAATTTCGGCTTCTTGCATGTTTGTAAGATGTGAAGCAAGCTCGATCGTTCAAACCGTTAAGGGCTTTTCCTCGCCCCAGTTGCAGACCTTTGTATTTGGAAATCGTGCAGTGATGAGTTATATCTACTCTGGATGTCTAGCTTCGAGTCGTATTCGCTCTACATGCGACTTCCCTCGTTGTGGCTGAACACTTCTCCACACAACCAGGCTAAAGTCCTCCGTACCCCCCAGTAACGCCGAACATGCAGGCACAATCTCTAATATATGCTTAAATGCTCGGCTGACGCCTCCAAAAAGATCATTTTTATAAAGCACATCCCACTTTCGAAAAATGGAAGTGACTTTTTCCATCCCCATATGGCAGGTAACATTGCAAGCGATCTACCGAACACGCATCTTGGCAGCAGCCTTGGCCGCTTCTGAGCTTCCTATTGAAGCCTTTGGACGATAAGGTACCAAGTCGATGCTAGGAGATCGTCGGAGTCGTGTGCAGAGCAATTGAGGGGTCGTCATTCATTGATTACAATTGCATTCTATAAAAACAGGACGTCGCCTCACACGATTGCTCGCCAGCCTCAAGAGCTTTGAGGACTTTGGTCTCTTCGAAGGAATTACCTCGTTGTAACACTTCGACCGTCAAAACGATGAAGGTTCTCAATGGATCTCAACGCCAATGGGACTACCTCGCGGCAGCTTGTGTTGGTGCTTTGTTTGTTCAATTAGGGACTGCGGCGCCACTGAGTTCGCGCAGCGATTTTAGCGACGATGACCCTTTTGCGATTCTCGACTTACAAGACTGGGTCAATCCGGATAACATGACTTGGGACGATGTATGAGATTCCATCGTTATGTTTCTTTTGTCATGACTCTCGTGCTACATTTAACCGTTACCTTTTCACGATTTGTACCACCAGAATATCCATTTTAGATTTCCTCCACGCTTCAAAATCATCGATCTCTCCATCTACAAAAAGCATTGCTAATGTCGAACGCAGTGGAAAAGTCCTCCAGGCACCAATTGGTCTGATCCCACAGTTCGAGGTTCAAATCGTAATTTCAACATCGCCCTAGTCACTGTGGACTACTCTGATGGCCCATTCGTCATCACACTGGCTCCAGGATCAACAGTCTTCAACAACCCGCAACCACATGCGCCAACCATATCCCGCGAAGCCGTACCGGCTTTCTACAGAGACTTTCTGAATAAGCCCAATGAGCTCAACAAAGGTCATACGATTCACGAGTACTGGATGGGCGATTCTGGTGGCCGGTTTGGCGTCGATTTGACTGCTTTTGGGCCTTATAGAATGCCCTCGAGAGCCTTCCAGTACGGGACCAGTAATGACATGAACCCGAATGAGTGCCTTGTTGGCTTCCAGTGCAATCTAAATATCCGCACCGATGCTTTGGGCGCCTGGAGGGCAGACATTGGCGATGCTGCTGCGGACTCATATGAGTTAGTTTTCATCCTGTCTGCAGGACAAGATGAAAGCTCCACATGGCAGGAGTTTGGCGAGATGAAATTCCAAACTAAGGAAGATGTTCCGGACTCCTTTGGCCCTCCCGGCCCCAACACGGCGAATGGAACTCGCAACTATGCCAAAACTCGATACGTTGAGTGGTCTTCTTGGGCTTCTGCTTCCACCATTTGGCCAAATGCGGGTGGTGGATCTTCAACTCAGGCCGAAAGTTCTGGAATGGGAACATATGCTCACGAATTGAGCCATCTTCTGAACATTGGAGACAATTACAACAATCCTTTCGGTGTTCCTCCACGTCGGACATACACAGGTCCATTCTCCATGCTGTCCCGAGGATCTTTCAATGGTCCAGGAGGACCTCACACACGTTGGCAAATCCCTCCTCAACAGGGAGGTTCCATGGGTTCACTACACACTCTGCGAGACAAAGCCCAAATTGGCTTGATTGGTAAAGAGAGCATTCTCAACGTATCTCGCGAAGCACTGGCGACATCTGGTCTCGTAGTGGCAAAGATCACTGCTCGCTCAGTCGAACCAGCCCCAGGCGAGCTGATGGGAGTCCGCGTGGCGATGAACGCAGACCTCTCTCCAGCATGCGATATCAACACAGACCCATTTTGCGACGGCGGAGCCTATAATAATTACGATCTCGAAGTCATTGATCGGATGGGCGCGGATTCTTTCCAGCCAGACTCAGGTGTCATGATCTCAAAAACGAGAAACGATGCTAGAGGCACTTACCAATGGACAATTGATGCCAATCCACAGGATATCAAACTTCTTGATTTCTATCGACCTGATGGAACAGCTGCGTACATCACGATAGGTGACTATCGCCAATTGGCGGATGCACTGTTCCATGCCGGCACGCGCTCAGGAAGCGAGTATGAGTTCGTGGACAAGCCAAACAGTTTGCACATCTACATTGTCGACGTTAACCGAGATTCCACTGGCGTGTTATCATACACAACCGCTGTTCGATCCTTGAACAGCAGCACCAGCGATCCTCATAAACGCAAAGTCGCCGTGAATTGGTTGAGTATCGGCAGCCGCCCCACCAAGAAGGGCGTTGCTTGTTCCTTCCAAGTCTACAACACCGGTACCTATTCTTCTGCAGCAGCTGCTGCACCACATCCGCAAGATATCAGCGCCTATCTGAAGTCGGATGTCTACCGACTTTCGGCAAGCGTCACAGGATGGGGGTGGAAGGTTGAGCTGCCAAATGCACTGGTCACTGCGAAGTTTGGCGAGAAGAAAACTGTTTACGTAGCTGTTGCGCCCGAGTCGCCATTGGCTTCGATCGTTGGTATTGTTAAGCTGACTGCTACATCGGAATCTAATCCTCATGTTTCTGCTTCTGGTCTTTGCTGGGTCAACAGATTCTGAGTTACCCTCACAAGTCGTGGCAACCATGCAGTAGGAATCTTGTAAATAGTCTCTTGAAAATTGCATTCATACAATTCTCTGGTCTAGCTGCTAATCTCTGCCTCGTTTACTTGTCTTCAAGACATCCCCAAACTTCTCCTCCATCATGACCTGAATTTGTTCATAGACAGCATCCGTATCCTTCCCCGCGTCATTCCGTATGACCTTATCTTGTGTCCTAAGATGCTCAATGACAGGTGTAGTCGTCTCAGTGAAAGTCTTGAACCGCTTCCGGATAATGGCAATGGTGTCATCCACACGACCAGACGTCTCCGCTCGCTTCAATAGTCGTTCCTGCATGACCTCCTCAGGACAATCCAAGAACAGCACAGCAGCTGGTGCACAGATCCTCGTTTCGAAAAGTTCCACGTGCTCGATGCGACGTGGGAACCCTGTACCACTCTCGTTAGCTCCACGAAATCAATGTACCAAATCTTGGGGGTCGTGAGGGGGAGGGGGCTCACCATCAAGCAGGAACACTGAGATTCCTTCCTTTTCATACTTCTTGGTCATGGCTGCCTCCAAGAGTGACACAGACATCTCAGGCGGTCCAATCACTCCCTCGAGAATGTTCCTCCGGATCAATTCACCCCATCTGCTTCCTGGCTTCTCTTGCTCTTCCCGCAAGATATCACCCATACTGAGATGGGCGATTGGATAGTTGGCTGCGAGTTTGCCGCAATGAGTACCTTTGCCTGCTCCTGGCCCGCCGAGGACAAATATGATGGTCCATTTTGAAGAATCGTGAGGTGCTGACATTTTGCGGCTAGAAGAGGAGGTACAAGCGGGATGGTGCGAGTGTTTCTTCCAGTGGGGACCTTTTTTTGCTGGTTAAAACTTCTTGTCCTCATTGGGTTCTTTGAGAAGAGTAGTGCAGAGACACAGGGCTGAAAGAAATGACACGCTAGCCGACTCGCCCCGAATTGAGTCACAAAGGCATCCTGAATGCCGTATTCATTAGGATTGAAACGTTAATTTTTTATTATTTTTTGTGAATGGATATGTCTGGATCTAGAATCGCATCAAATCAACAAAAGGACATAAAACTACTGGTCGCCAGAATTCATATCAAGCGCAAGATTGATGATAAACTCGTAGAGAAAGGCGTCCCTGATCGGACTGTTGTAAGCTGTGGAGGCTTCTATAACAGACATCTTCTTGCTAAGAAGGCTTTTCAGAAGGCCGTGTGATCAAGATATTGGACTTGTGATTGAGAACATTATTGGGACACAATTCACCATATTTTCCCGACCATCTCTGAGAATTTACATATAGCGCCAGTCCGAAGTCTCAATCTTGTATGAAAGGGTATGAGCCAGTCTCTTGGAAACAACAGAACGCTCATGCTAAATATGCTTCTCATGCTACTTTGATATCTCCTGATTTACGTTTGCCCCTGTTGTTTACATTCTTTGGACTCGCTCGCTTAGGTAGTCGATGATGTGGGTCCGGGACCTAGTGAGATAGCAGACAGTCGAGTTACTTTAGCTTCAAGCGGATTCACTCATGAGTAACTTAGACCATTTAGTTTATATCAAAAGGTGAAAATTCCTCATCTTTCAATGACCTGTTTCCCACTGCGCCACACACACCTCAGCTTCCAAATACCCTGCCAACACGACCAAAACAACAAATTACCTTCAGCATATCACTTGGAATCAAACAAAACCATACAATGACTTCCAATAAAGTTGGCACGAGCATTATGATCATTTCAGACACTCACGAGCACACCCCCAACATCACCGGCATGCCTCCAGTCGACGTCCTCATTCACACCGGCGATCTCACAAACTTCGGCGATCTTGAGACCCTACGAGCAAGCATTGAAATGCTCAATACCATTCCCGCTGAACTCAAATTAGTCATCGCAGGTAATCACGACATATCTCTTGACCCAATTCGCAGAGTGGAGAACATGACTGACGACGAGTATGCCAATTTACATGCAGCGGCTCTGGAGATCATGACTGGATCCGAGGTGAGGTCAAATAATATTCAGTATCTTAGTGAAGATACCTATAATTTTGCCTTGGAAAATGGGGCGAAGTTCACGGTCTACGCCTCGCCGTATACGCCTGGATCTGGAGGCTGGGCTTTCCCTTACGAGCTCACAGAGGACAGATTTAATGATGCGAAGCAGATTGCACCAAACCGGAAGTCAGTTGCAACAAGCCCGATTCCTGCAGGAGTAGACATTGTTATGACACATGGCCCTCCGTACTCGATCCTCGACCAAGTCGACGGCCAGAATATAGGCTGTCCCAACCTCCTTCGAGCTGTGAGTCGTGTCAAGCCATTGATGCACTGCTTTGGTCATATTCACGAAGGTCACGGGGCGAATTTGGTGACTTGGAATCGGGATGGAAGTGTGAAAGATCCGAAGGCAGCAACACCGTTAGAGACAGAGCAGGTAAATGAATGGCCGTCTGCTTGTGAGTGGAGGATCAGGAGAGGAGAGCAGACTTTGATGGTCAATGCGGCAATGGTGGTGAATACCGCTGGTGGGATGAAACCGAGAAACGTACCATTCGTTGTGGTCCTCGATCTGGAACGTGGAGATAATTCAAGGGGAAACTAGCATACTTCTCAAAATCTAAATCAGTCGTGATTCACATGTGCTTCCGGGTTCCTGCGGTGTGAAGCTACATGCAACATTCTCTACCTAAAGCTTCCTAAATATCAAATATTCCAAGAGGATTTGATACCATGAGTTAATACACGAGGTGAATACTTGTAGTACTGGTTAGTTTCCCACCTTTCATATGAAGACTTGGACCGCTCACTGTGGCAAACAAGTAATTTCCCTATAAATTCACAGATTTTCTACCTGATCAAGAATCAAGCCTACAAGGTGGTATAGAATCTGGGTCGGCAAGGGATTCGCTCTGGCGAGGATTCGCCTGAGCCGTCCAATCCAGACGCCTGGTATTTCAGCAAGTCGAGCTAGGCTCAGTCATCTTCAGCTACAGTTTCAAATATCATGCATTTACGTCTAAAATGAGGCCGCAAACATAAGCCCGTAATTGACCACTGACAGCAAATTTTCCTTTGGCAGCAATATTCTCTTCCTTGTAGCATCTTTGATCTCGAGTTTCCGACTCCTTGTAGACTGGATTTTAGGCTCAGCGTATGATCACAACCGCCCAGGGTGAATAATTATGACATATTATCAACGGATCGACTCACCATGATCGCTTTCTTTGCTGAATGCCAGACGGATGATAATACTCGTCGCCGAGCTTAAGAAAGCCAATTTCTACTTTCGGACTGGCATTCGTCACATCGCAGCCCCTGTCCATATCTCAACGATTATTAGTATTAGAACGATCGCCGAATGGATTGCGACGTTAAAAACGTGAGAGTCAACTTTTGATGTTTATTGGGCTTCATCCCAAGCGAAACCTGCCAATGCATGGCTGACCGTTCACCACTGTACTAAATAGCATCCTACCACATCGGACCCGCGTAAGGCACAAGTACCAGTCCGCAGCAACTGCCACTAGTTCCGCCCTGTTGGTAACAGCAAATCGATTGACAACAAAACTATCCATTATTTTATACCAGCCCTTTGCAGCGAAGTAACCAATGTTCACTTCCACCTAACCAGGTACCAACGGGCACGCTTTCATATCCCGTTGTAAGCGGCATCTTCAGGACTGAGTACGACTTTGGCCGAAGAATCTTACGAAGCATACAAGCATGGCACTGGAGCTGTACAAGTTTCTGTATGTGGGGAAGTATTTTTTACGGTCGAGGCATTTGTATACGGTTTTCATTAAGTACGAAACGGTACCTGAAGACACAACCGAGCTTCAACTCTCAACGCATTTATTCCATTCGACGAGAACTCCAGAGCTGGGCTCAATCGCTCCTTCCAATTTCATCTGTTGTTTAAATCCATATTCATATACAAGCTGAGGAGAACGTCCTTCAGAAGCGTTTGATGCGCTGTCGTTCGGTTATATAGAGATGACCCGCTCATGCTGTCCTCGGGCCATACACTCCTTCAACGAAAACCTGCGCATGTACATGTGCAGTGTAGGAAAGCTAAGATAAAACTACGGACTTACTCTCTAACGCAACTCGAATCCTGACAAGAACATTCTCTTCGGTGGAGATGATTTTCCCAAGACCCATCTCTGCCTGGAGACTCTTTCTCGCTGTCCGCAAAACTTCACTTGCGCTCGGATTTGAACTCGACAGCAACAAAGAGGCTGACAACAATCTATCATCACCCAGGAGCCCTGACCATGGAACACAAGGTAACAAACGATCCAAGTAGAGACTACCTCTACCAGACATCACGCCAGCCAAACATTCCCCACTGGACCTTCCTCCTTCCTCCTTACACAACTTACGAATGCCAAGAACAGGGGTTGGTATATGTGGTGTTTCCTGGGACTACCAGGAATGATTCTCCACACCTCTGAGGGACTTTTATAGAAGTCTCGGGTTGAGACAGTGCATCATATCCCCGCGACTTCAGCGCTCAATTCTATTCACCCCACGATACCCCTGACCACTATATTCTCCTTCCTCGAGTCCGGTCGGTGTCTGATCTTCCCCCAAACATTGATAGAAGGACTTTATAAGAACATCATTCTTTGCTATGTCCTCGAGCTGGAGTAAGTACAAGATCCGATGAGGTGTGGCACTTAATCGTGCTTCCGCGTCTCTCGAGAAAAGACGTTCGCTACGCGAATCATCTGTCACGATCCGATAATGAGCAAATAGACGATACCAGGAAGGCTTACTTGCCTGCTACTAGTCGCCCACCAATTCCTATTCATTCTTATGTGAAGTAGCTACTTCTGCGTTACTGTCACCATTAATAGCAACTGGATTGTTGATGGCAAAGCATCAATGACAAACAAGACCACCACTCTGCACTTTCTCACATAATAAAGCACTGTATACGTTCACCATATCCACTCCGCTCGTTAATATCTTTCTCGATCTCACCAAAGCCACGCCATTTAATAGCCTCCAGGCCGTGTTAATCTGCTCAGAGGCTTTTCTCCATTGTTAGACTTCTGACAATAGACATTCCATGGCACAGATTAATATCGGAAAACGTCACAAGATGACGAGATTAACGTAGAGAAGTGAAGCTAACGCCCTTTCCATTCGCAAGCGACGCTCAAATAGCTAGATTCTGCCCTTCAATCACTCACTCACTCTCCGGACTAGTGAAGCTGCACTCAGTCTTCGATATGATCGTATGAGATCCTGTGTATATAAGCCACCTCCAGTCTTCTTGCAGATACCAAGCGAGAAAAAACCATCGAACTAGCACTCCATGGGAAGATTCACACACGTCCTCTCTCGGCCGCTCGGGCTTACAATACACAATGGTACACCATCCCATTCCATCGCCTGCCGCTAGCCTTCAGACCCTCCCTATCTCCATGACCCTCACTCCAAACTCAGACTTCCACACCACACCCTCCCTTACAAAGTCAAGTTTCGAATCGACAGCACTCCAGAGAATGACAACAACATCTCCCTAGACCTAACCGAAACCCCTCTTTGTCTCCGAACATGCCTTGAACATCAACAGACCCACTTCTCAGCTCGGCTGTTTACAGAGTGTGATGTTACTTCGAAGCGAACAATGAAATCCCAAACAAAAGTGCGCGGCGTTGACATGCGTTTCCTTTCTCGATGAGTGTTTCCGTGACGATGGAAGGTGGGATTTTTATACTCGGCGCAGGATGTTCCGACGAGGAAGAATAGTTCGTTGCTACATTGGCGCGGATGAGAAGGATTGTAAACAGCACTTCACAGAAATGCATCGTTCTGAGACTTGACGTTTTTATTTCTTTTATACTACTTTGCATATCATCCCCTTTCCACCCCCTTCCTTCCATCGAATAACCAAACCCTCAAGCCATCCATCCAGTCGACGCAGGTCATTTTCCTCGCCGGCCAAGTCCATCCATCCACCCATCCCATCTAGAAGAAAACGACAGATAATGCTCATGACATCAAATACATCTGAAGAAAAGCAAGCAAAAAGAAACCCGCCAACCCATCCATTCCTTCATCCGGCCAACATCACAAGAAAGTGATGTCGATATCATTGAGTTGCAGCCCCCAAATACGCCAGCCCGTTCGCCATGATCGATGCCATATGTTGCCACAGGTAATCGTTCAATATATCACATTTTTAGTCCATCCCGTCGCTTATGGGTTGTATGGCTTGTAGCTCCAGATTCTCGCTCTCATGTCACCAGAACCGGTAGCGAAGCTGCCACCACTTGGACTTGGCGCCACGCTGATGACCGAATTCTTGTGGCCTTGCAACATGAGTTGAGTGTTGCCGGTTCTGGGGTCCCAGAATTGAACACCGCGGTCCTTGGATCCGGAGAGAACCCAGTTTCCATCTGGAGTAAGAGCGACAGAGAGGACAAAGTCCTTGTGACCTTCGAAAGTCTTGATGCAACGTCCACCCTTTGGTGCATTGCTTGGGTGCTGGCCGCGTGGTGCGACGAGCTCCCACATCTTGATGGTCTTGTCCAAGGAGCCCGAAACGAGATCCTTTCCATTTGGTGCGAAAGCAACGGAGTAGACGGAATCCTTGTGTCCGTCTGGACCCTCGAGACGCTCGACGAGGTAACCGGTGGTGGCATCCCAGACGCGAACGCTCTTGTCAAGAGATCCGGCTGCGACATACTTGGTGTCGGGCGAGATGGCGACAGTGGTGACGCCATCCTCGATGCTGAGAGTGAGGACGTTTTGTCCAGCCTCGATGTCCCAAAGACGGACAGTTCGGTCTCCGCTGCCAGAGGCAATGGTTCGGCCATCGCGAGCGAAGTCCAAGGAGTAGATGTCTTGCTCGTGGCCAGCAAAGGTGATTTTGATGGTTCGGGTAGCAATGTCCCAGACCTAGGATTGTTAGCAGATTCTTCTGAAATTAGATCTTAAAACTTACTCTGATCAACTTGTCCTCGGCACCAGTTGCGAGATACCTTCCATCTGGACTAAAGCAGACACTTCGAATGTAGAGATCGCCAACTGAGTCAACAGACTCATCTTGGAGAATGCAGATCTTGTGACCAGTTACGACGTCGAAAATCTGGGCGGAACGATTGCATCCAGTAGCAACATACTTTCCGTCATGACTGAATCTAACACAGCACACGACACTCTCGTGTTGGAGAGTGTGGAGAAGATCCACATCCAATACGCGAGGAACCTCGGGGTTGAAGATCGCGAACCAATCGGCCTCGACCTTCTTCTGGTGTGCTGGGAGACGCTCAAGATCCAATTCTGCCAGAGCATTTCCGACTCGGAACTGGTTGTGTTGATTTGGCACTGGGTGACCAACTTGTGGGGATTGGGCAGCCCTTGGGTCTGGATATGGCATTGGCTGATTTGATTGAGGAGTAGGTGGTCCTCCAGGGCCACGGTTCAATGGTCTTCCTTTGCCTGGACCAGGTGAAGCTGTAGCTTGAGGAGGTTGTGAGTATCCGTTAGGGCCCACTCCAGGATATCCACCCTGGAAGGGTGCCTGCTGTGGTGGTGGGGGAGGACCTTGAATGCTTGGCGGTCCCGGCGGAGGTTGAGGCATCTGGTGCTGTGGTGGCCCATGTTGCTCTGTCTGTTGCGGTGGTGCGAGACCTGGTGCCCCTTGCCCTCCTTGACCTGCCATTATTCCTCCAAAGAGGTTGCTTGGGCCATGACCGATGGCCGGAGGTGCTTGTGAAGGAGCCGAGTTCTGGGGTGGACCTCCAAGAGCGCGCGGATTACCTCCTCGAGCCTCAAGCTCACGGTGGAGTCGTTGGATTTCCTCGTCGTACCTGCTATAGTCAGTAATGATCTCGAAGTAGATTACGCCGACTTACTTTGCCTTAAGTGCGATATGTGCCTGCTCCATTCCGTAGACCTTCTCTCGAATAGTGTGCAATTCATTTATCTGCGCGGCCACTGCAAAGGTAAAGTCAGTAAGTGTAGACGCAAACTCCAATGCGATTATGATGTGGCTTATTTGCATGCAGCATAGTGCAACTTACTTGCATGTTCCACATCTTGTCCTTGACGAGCTTGGCTCTCAAACTCTCCACGAATGCTATCCAACAATTCATTCAGACGAGCATTGCCGCTGGGTGCACCAGGTGCTGGCCCTCCTAGGCCTCGATGAGGAGCATACATCGACATAGATTGTGTAGTACTGGTCGTGGGGTAGCGATGACTTTATTCGATTGATATTTTGATCAAAACAAAGTTTGCGACCAGCTCCAAAATATGCGCTTGGCAGAGGAATGCCTTATGCTGTGCTGCAGATAATAATTGTTGATGGTAGTGATCAATGATGGAAGTGCGCTTCGGTTTGATGTTGACTTCGAGATGCGCACCAACAGGGCAGGCTGGTTCTTGCGGTACAGGTTCGTTTGCAAGATCTGGAGGGGAGAGGCTCGCCCGGAAATCGACCAAGCTACGAAAGAGCTTATTGACAGAAGCCTTCGAGGAACCCTTGATGGGAATTGAGATGGGCAGAGGCGGCGATGAGTTTATCGCGATGATTGAAGGGGAGGAGGTTCAATACGAAGAGGCGGGTTCTCCAGGATGGAAGAAGTGGTAAGAAGGGGATCAGAAGTTCACAGCTGGGAAGAACGACAAAAGGGCAGGGCAGGGCAGGGCAGGGCAGGGCAACACGCTTCGAATAACTCACCTAACTCTGTGGAGCAATGCAAACTCACCTAACCTCCACTACCCGCAAAAGACAGCCCAGCCCGGACGCCGCTCAAACATGGGTCTGCCCCTGTCGTGCATCTGCAGGCTGCATGTGGGTGTAGCTTAGTGCAGCTAAAGAAGCTAGCTAAAGCCACGCCGACAGGCCAAGGGTCTTCCGCTGACAGGTGTTGAAAGCCAGATCAAATAACCGCTCGGCTCTTCCCAGGAAAGACTTTATCAGGCCGTCAAGGGTGAGAATAGCTCCCCGCCCCTCCAAGCTGGATCCACATCAGGATGATTCAAGCTTCTTTTGGATTGGGTTCCCTTCTTTCTGACCACCGCATTTCTCACCAGCTTCTAGCGCCCGATGGACAGATGAACGATGGCATGCCATGGCTGATGGAGGAGGAGGCAAAGTGTGGCAGCCGAGGGGTCAGTCACTTGTGTACGAGCTAGGTCTAAGAAAGGACTAGATGACGCCGAGTAGATGTCTACTTTGAATGATCATTGGTATCGAGGCTCTTCCAGACTTGGTCGCTACATCATCGTCAACACCGGGATTTCCTCCGTCCGGTATATCTAAAGATCCCATAACCTTTTTTCATCGATGTGCGATGGCCTCTGCTTCTCCCGTAGCCGCCCGAACCGCATTGTGTGGCCCGAGTGAGCCCCAGATCGTTCATAAAAATTAGTCCGTACCGAGAGGTAACCCAGCTAGTCAGCTGCAGTTTGGAAAGAATGGGAAGGACAGGGTGTCAGATCCCTTCTGTAACGTGCGTTTATCTATCTGCATCATATCGCACCGTACAGTACCGTACAGAAGACTAGCCGCTCCCTGACCCAGCCGGGCCTTGCGCAATCATCATTCGCTTGTTTCCTTCTTTCATCAACCGACGTGGCTTAAAAGTAAAAAGGGGGCGATTCCCGCAAAGTGTTTGGCGTGGGGTTTGATGTGATGGCATGGCATGGCAGACAGATCAGATGTTGAATGGATGTTTCTATTTTGACTGGTTGAGAGGTTTGATTCGGTCATATTCGCCTTTAACCGTTCTTGTCCAACAGACGGGTGATATGCAGGAGCAATCTGAGACAACGTGGTTTCATTGGAACGAACACCACGTGATTTTTGACGCTGTGGCATCTGACGCTCTACAGTATGTAGAAGATCATTGACATAGAAGCCAGATACCACTGTGATCCAATCTCTTTCATTACATCCTAGTCTTAAATCTACTACTCGGCCCTAAGAAACCTCCGAAAGCAAGATATACACCTATCACATGACTTGACCCCAGATTTCAGTCGAGACTCATCTCTTCCTCAGCGCAAACCTTCTAAGTTTTGTCACCAGGAGCTCGGTCACATCCATGGAGTGGACTTGTCATACATAAGCGTGAAGGTTATATGATTGAACCCAATCAAAAATGACAATTCTCTGTAAGACATGACTCGATATCAGTGGAAGATCATCATACCCAACTGAATTTGGTTCCTCCAAGCTGCTTGTGCGCTTTGTGACAAAATCAGTCATATCTTCTCACCATTCTTGTACTTTGTCTTTGTCGCTTCGTCATCCAAAGCAACCAATAATGGAGCGGAAAGAAAATAGAGATCTCTAGACTTCCAAATATTCAAGTCTAAGACCTCACAGCCTCGCTCACAAACAAGGTGCGGGTGGTTTGAACCCTGAATTCACTAACACCGTGAAGCCCAACAGCTCATTATATACCCTTCTGGATTGGATCTTCCCGAATACGCAGGCCTCGGCAAACACTGCCCAATACCTTACGATTCGGATCTGATAAAGTCCAATCCCGCGTGTTCGATCGACCCGTTCTCACCCAAAAGCTCCTGACAAAAGCTTCTCGTCTGATTTCCGTCGCCCGGGACGTGAAGTAACCGGCTCACCCGTCGCCAAAATCTCGAATGGCCGCCGTACTAGCCCCACATTCACAGCTAAATCTCCGATTTCGCTCGTCCCATTCGTCAGTCTCCACCAACAAGCTAACTCAGGTACGGATAGCGATAAATTTACTCAAAGCCCAGGCGGACTTGAACTTCAGCGGTTCTACAAGAGAAGCATCTTGACCTCTTTCCCTTCAATATCCTCACCACTTCCTACTCCTGACTCACTGCGACCTCGACGCCGAGAAGTCGCCCTAAACCCATTCATTTGGCGTTTGTATTCCACGCCGAGTTGCACGTCCCTTATTGATCACACAACTTCCCCTTTTCGCATCTCGCATCAATAGTCGCCACCATGGATATCGCCCTCGAGTTCTGCGATACCTTCTTCTTCGACCATGTCTTTGCCAAAGTCTTCCCTGCTTCGCCTCCCCCCTACAGCTTAGACGGCGCTTCAAATTCTACCATCGCCGGTTTGAAGGCAGCCTCGCCATGGCAGTACAAGCCCGCCACTTCGTTCTTGTCTTTCACGCCCCGCGATGCGGCATACATGAGCGAGTTGAATAGGGATAATATCTACCGACAGGCCTTTTCTCTGTTCCTCATCATGTGGTATGTCTTCCAATCGATCTGCAAATACTCCGCTAACTTCCCAGGTTTGCCGGTGGTGCTCTTTACTTCATCGTCTCGTCCCTCTCCTACATCTTCGTCTTCGACAAGACAACCTTCAAACACCCAAAGTTCCTCAAGAACCAGATCCGCCAGGAAATCAGACAAGCCTGCGATGCCATGCCCGTCATGTCCCTCCTCACTATGCCCTTCTTCCTCGCCGAAGTACGAGGCTACTCGAAACTCTACGACAGCCTGGACAATGAGCCATTCAAATACTACAACTACCTACAATTTCCCTTCTTCATCCTCTTCACGGACATGTTCGTCTACTTCATCCACCGCGGTCTACACCACCCACTCGTCTACAAGACGCTTCACAAGCCCCACCACAAATGGATCATGCCCACTCCATACGCAGCAATCGCATTCCACCCTGTTGACGGCTGGGCGCAGTCCTTACCCTACCACGTCTTCCCATTCATCTTCCCACTCCAGAAGATCGCTTACCTCGCACTCTTCTTCTTCGTCCAGGTCTGGACCGTCTTCATCCACGATGGCGAATACGTAGCCAATAGTCCGATCCTGAACGGCGCCGCGTGCCATACCATGCACCACTTGTACTTCAACTACAACTATGGGCAATACACTACGCTGTGGGATCGTCTAGGAGGCAGCTACCGCAAGCCTAACGAGGAGCTCTTCCGCAGGGAAAGCAAGATGGGTCAGAAGGAATGGGAGAGACAGTGTAAGGAAATGGAGAAGATGGTCAAGGCTGTTGAAGGCGAGGATGATAGATCATACGGCCCTCCCGAGACTGTCAAGAAGAACATCTAAATCCGGACGTTCGTACAAAGGATTGGGGACTGAGGGCTTGCGTAATGTTGTTGGGAGTGCAAAGCGGACTCAACTGGGTTGAAGGCTGTATATAAGAGGCATAGGGAGAGCGGGTGATGGATGAACGACTGACTGCATACATGGCGTTTGGAACGGAATGGAAGGCCGATATTCTAATCTGAGGATGTTCTTGGCTGTTTTTATAGATTCTCACTGGGTGGCAAGATGCCCTTAAAACACATAATATCAATCATTCTCTATGTTTACTCCTCGAAGTCGTATTAATCTTCCGCTCTATTCTGACATCGATACGTGAAGTGACGGCTTCAGTGAATGCTAGTTGAGTCAAGCCTCATGCCTCTGGCACGCCAACCATTAACGTCAAAACACTTATAACAACCCCTTCTCAGTATTGTAGAATAAATCAATTATAGATCTGGGGTTGTGGACCCATGTTGCTACTGAAGTTGACTGATGCGAGTTCTCTCTCAAATCAAAGCCCAGACTGCTCTACTTTCTTCCCCTATTTCTCTCCATTTCCTGACTCTTCCTTTCCAAGCTTTTGCCCGAAAGACATACCTATCTGTCAGACGCAAATTGAAATTGACCTTGGTACAATGAGTATGTGGAAACAATGACAGTCACATCATTGTCAGCGAAACCAAGGGATGGCCAAACCCAAAAAGAGTAACGCTCCCTTCTCCCGGTGCCGGATGTTATGCATAGCGAACTAGTGTAGCTCGTAGATCCGGGACGAACTTGGCCACCAGGGGCTTGGACAGGAGAGACTGAGGCTGAGGAATAGTGTCAAATAGTACTGCCACAAGGAATGAGCATTCAATATAGTTGCGCACAAGACTTTTAGTTCCATCGAAATATGAGAATGAATGGGTTTTATACGCCTTGCCATTGGTTATGGACTGATGGGCCATTGAGTATGCGATGTGGATTGAAGGTGGTAAGATGTAGAAATATCTGCGTAGCTTGAAGAATAAGGGATTCTTACACAGAGTTCGTGTATCTCAAATCTTATCGCCTTGGGGTAAGAGCCAGCCCGTTTCCAAAGCAGGATAAACAACAATAGCCGCAAGGATTAAACATCCTCTGACTTGACATAATTCTCTTCTTCAAAGCCCAATTGCGTTCCATATGGCGTGGTCTTCAGGATTTTTATATCGGACGAGGTCCGAAAGCGGAGGTCCGAAAGCGTTGACTGGATACCAAATCCTGACGTGAAGTGAATGCTGTTCCTAAAGCTTTGGATATCAACTTTGCCGCAATCTATCTCGAGCCTGATGAGGTTCAATAACTTGTCATTTCGAAAGCCTCATTTAGTGGTGGGTATCATAAGGTCCCCTCTACGATTTGATGGGGGGTTCAAGACTACAGTGAGCCCAGGAAGATTTGATGGGAGAGAAAAGCAAACTTTCGTGGTCAATCTCAAAAGAAGAGCACATTCAACGAAAGTAGGTCTCGACCTCCTTCCAATCTATGGTGAGCCTTTAGTCGCTGCAAGTGTCGGTTGTTTTTCGAAGAGCCAAAAAAATCGGAATGACAGTCAAAGAAGCGTTGACAGTATCACATAAAATTCGAGTCGCTCTGTATCATGACTTATCGCAGAGTACTCAGCGCTGTGCAGTCCTGTATTCTTTCTCTGCTCTTCAGCTATCGCGCAGCCCAGCGACTCCATCGGGTGACAGAAACATGCTCAATGTAATCAGAAGCACTGATTCCTATTGATGGATGTCCTTGGGTCTCCAGAATAACCGGCAGGTCATGATGAAACAATCCCTCTATTTATCCTCAACACTGGTGGTATAACAGACAAATGAGTGATAGCGAAACTCGTAGGGAGAGATGAGGTCTACGAACTCACCAAGTTAGGTGGTTGTGGAAGTGTTTTCTTTTGTGTTGACAAAGCTGAAAATATCTGGTGATGGAGATTGATCGAGAAGGTTCGGAAGAGCGTATATAAAAATTCAGTCGTCCAAACATATGCACACCAGCATGAAAATAAGCAAATGGATAAAGACTTAGTTCGATGCTTGCGCCCTGGCCTGAATACACGAGCGAACCAGGTTTTTCTAGGTGTCGTAGGCATACTGATCCTCTGGCGTTCAAGGGAGAAGTCAGTAGAGCTTCATCACCTTCTGAAGGCGGAGATAAGAATCTTGGTCCTCTTGAAGCATCCTGGAGGTGCTTGACAGCGACTTTGGAAATGGCAACACTGCCGGTTGTTCATGGGAAGGGTTGTCGTGTATGCTGATGCTTCCTTGATTCTGAAACCCCGCAGCGGGACAAACTTTGTGCTAGAAATCAAGTTACTGTACAGCGTAAGATAGGGTACATGGTACGAAATAGACATCGCTCTCAAGCAGTAGTCTAAGGGTTCTCGAAGGGGAAGCCATTTGTTGTTGGTGGCTTCAGGTCACAAGCTACGAGCGAGATCTTTGGTATATGTGCCTTCACAATCTGAGATGACAATTTGCTATGGGATCTGTCTGAGTGTCGGAACCGAGTTATGGGTAGCTCTTCATATCAGCTTCTCAGATATGATGATATTCTCAGACGAATGCATTCACTCGGGCACTGTATGAATCTGTTGTCGCTCACTTGCTCCAAGAAATAGCTCGCAAACCTTCAAGCGTCCGTAGTGTATATAGTTATAGACCTCTCGTTTGCTAGACCCTGCATCAGGCTTAGGTCCGCTCTGGCCCAAAACGCCATGGGAAGGGTTCCGTGGTCGACAAAGAGACCTTGGTGAAATTGTTTGGCCATTCAGACATCTATTCTGAGCATCAAAGATTGCATTCGACGGCCTCAGGTCTCCTAATTAGACCTCTTTGCTAATAATTGGTGCAAGTATTTTTGCATCGAGGAATAAACAGAAATTTCCACGATAACATCGGAGACGACAATAGCTTTTCCCTAAATATACTTCATTTATAACAACTTCCACGTCAACACAACCTGCTGCCTCTTCAAGTTCATTGATTTATGAGCTGTTCAGGATACTCTCGTTTCTCGATCTTGAGTGACTCACCTGAGAATTCCGTTACAGCATAAATCCGTGGCGGTGAGAACTTTGATTCAATCCCAAACAATTTCGAGCAGCCTTGCACTTCACTTCAGATCCTCAGCTCTCACGTGAAACCTTGTCCGGGAATATGTCGCAATGGGGAGACAATCGAGGAATTGGGGTGCTTACCAGGGAGGCCGTATATAAGCGAGCCCCCTCTATCCTCTCTTAGCGAAGTAAATAAACCCCCAAGCAACCTGGTCAGTCAGGAAACGTGAGGGTACTCAGCGCATATTTTCCAATGTTCAATTCAATGCTCTTGCTGATCATCTCACTGCAGCTCTACGTTTTCTTTCTGTTTTGCTTGTACCTTACTTTTTGAGGGATCTCAGATTTTGTGGCTGCCCAGGAGCAACTCAAAGGGGTCTCGACCGACCTCCTCGCCCTAAGCCCCTTCCTTGTCCGCTTCCTTGCCCTCTTCCCCGATTCCTTAAGATCCACCTCGACCACGAAATCTTCCCCTTGCTGGTCCCCGTGGTGATGCATTCTGACCACGCCACACCCTACCTCTCGGTTGCTGTCCACCTCTTTATGCGAATATGAGCCTTTGAGCCATTCTTAGGCAAGTCGTTAGCCAAAACGTTATGGGTGGAAAGGAGCCACGTAGTACAGTACTCACAATTCGGCATCTGTTAGGTCGTTCCGGAGTAAAGGCTGTATATATGGAGAGTTTCGTCAGTCATCACATAAATTGTCGTACTTGGTCCAAACTGCGAAGAATAAAAAAGCCGTGCTGAAATTTACTGAACACCTGGGGTGACATGTCGGCAATCAGGATTCAGACTTACTTGAAGTAACTCAGTAGCTAGCCAGATTTCCACCGTAGTTGGTCCCCCCGGGCCGCCAGTTCCAAGATTTGTTGTCCCAGCGGAATGCTTGGCTGTATCAGATGCTCTGGGAAGCCCATCGAAATCGATGTTACCGCTTTTCATACCCATTCACAGGAATTTCGCCACACGGTCAGCATCGGCGCGGATTGTTGAAGCATCATTCAAATTTTCTTGTGGGCTTCGACCAACAACCCGCGTTAGATCCGGATGATTGGCCATGGGTATGCGCTTCCCCCTGAAGAGCGTAGCGAGCCTACACAAGCTGTCAGCCAGACCTCCACGCCTCCGACCACATGTGGAAGACAGGAAGATGTCAAACCAAGAATCTTCACACTGATTAACCAGTATACGAGAAGCGAGTACTAGACAAGGCTCTAAGATATCCCAGACCCTTGGATTTTCTGCCTTTGATATCCATCAGTGATGTCGTTTCAGGTGAAGGAAAAGGACTTCACTCACCAACCAGAAACCATCATCATCTCCAAGTATGGGGGTCGCACCAACATGCTTTGGCATGCTGCCTTCTGTTTGCCATCTTTGGCGAACGAACACGGGATGTAACGCATTCTGCAAATCGGACGACATCGGTCGCTCATCTAAAGCAGCTAAGGCGCCCAATCTGTAAAGTTCCTCGGCTGTGAACCCAAATGTAGTACCTCGCTGATGGCTTTCAACTTTCCAGACTCTGTCCCGAACAATCGGATCCGCTATCTCATCTCCCGACAGTCTGATTGGAGTCAACCCGCTCTTGCCAGTATACTTGAGAAATGTACTGACCTGAGCCGTAACATCATACAAAGTCGAGCCAATGTCAACGGCCTTAAGAATTTCACCTTGTCGCCTGTGCGTTCGAGGGCTGATTGGACTCGGTGCAGCTGGCTGGGAGTTGCTTGTGAAGCCTTGAAGACTAGATAAACCAGACATCAGAAAGATTTATCTTCAATTTGACTGGAAACCTTCCTCACGTATCGGAAGCAGTCAAGCGGCCCAACAATTTACGAATGATAGGAAACTGAGGCTAGGAGTCAAGTACAAACAACAAAGGACAACCATGCCGCTTTCATAACGTCTATACGATACAGTCGCTTTGTCGAATATCGAACAAAGCGGTGTCATCATGAATGCAAGGTAGCCGAGACTTGCTGGCGAATACATCATACACACGCAGAGCCCAAGTAATTTCCTAAAATCCCGTAGGACTCGGGTATTGCCCTTCAAACTTCGCGCCTTTTGTTGGGTAGATCTGATGGATTGTGACAATCCTGTCAATAGAAAGAGGCAATCAGAATGACCCCAAAGCGAAGAAGCATCAATCAAGGTAGCCTTAGCGCATGCTATCATTTGCCGTCCTTGGAAGCTAGCATTTTCAACGGCTCAGAGGCGCGCCGAAGTCCTCGGAAAACAGCACCCATCCAGCACAAAATATTAAAGAGACATACCCAGCACGCTTGAACAAATAGATATAAGTCCGTACTGGTACGAGCTAAGCATATTGCTGCGGCGGTGCAAGCAGCTCCTGGTCCCTCAACTCTGCAGCCACAATATTTGCCCCAGGATTGGGAACACAATGGCCGCCTGTGCTTCTGTGCTTCAGCACAGCAAGAGTTATAAGGCCAAGAGTTGCCACGAACAGAGCACTGCTTGAAGTCAGCGAATTGACTCGAATCAGTGCTGATGGGCCACCGCATGTTCCAACTCACAATTCGAACCCTCCAAGTGCAGCGCCTGCTGCCATCGCATTGCGGTACGTGCGATAATCAGTCGACGGTTTCTGTGCCAGAGCACGCTTTCTATAGCAGTATGCAGTGTTAGAGTAGGCGCAATTGTCGCCGAAGTGCGTGATGACCGTCCATGCTGCTGCTTCTGAAGCGAGGAGGGCGAAAGAGATGAGCCAGAAGACCAGTGCGAAGATATCGAGACCAATGACGGCCCAGTAGTTGAAGAATACCGGATGAAGATTGATGGTGACAATGTAGTAGACATTGATGATGAGTGTCGCAATCGCCTAGCGACATTTAGTGTTGAGTTCGGAAACTTGGCAAGGGGTTGGGGTACTTGCTGTAAACAAAGACAAGGATACGCCGGAATAGGCGAAGTAGGTCACAACGTAAGCGGTGAGACCTAACACTGCGATGGCAACGAGCAGCTGAGCATATCGGAGGTAGACTATGACTGCCGACAGCTTGGGAATATGAGCCCTCTCGAAAGTCGTCATGGTGGTGCGGAGCTTGACTAGGTGGGTACAAGGATCCTGTGGAGTTGCTATGCATAGCCGCCCATGGGGCTGGGGGATGGGCCGAAGACTTTATAATATAAAGACAAAGAAACGCCACTGAAAGGTGCTGGGAAGCAGCAGCAGTGTTAAAAGAGCCAATAAAGCAAGTGGTGAGCAGCGCCAGCGATGACAGGCAATGCCAGCGATGCATAACATCTAAGTGAAACAAAACACAAAATTGTGGATCCAACTTGCATTGCTATGACGGTCTGCCCAGCACTCAGTATGAAAGAAACCAGATCAAAAGGTGATAAGCAAGTCAAAGAATGGCCATTGTGCCATCAGTGATCTTGACCTAGAAAAATCAAATCAAACGTCTTTTCTGGTAGCCTGTAAGGCAATGAAACAAGTCTTGAATCTCCTGCCAAACAATCTAATGTCCATTTTCTTGCCCCTTGAGCATCAGCCCAATTAAGAAAATGCGAATTGGGTTACTTTCTGCAAGAGTTACAAGGTATTGAGTTTCTCCTTCGGGAAAAAAAAGGAGCATTGTCGTTCACTCGTAACACTCGCAACACTGGCGGTAGTGAAGCGGTACATAAACGTAGAGACATTAGCTAGATTGAAAGTATAGCAGCAATTGGATTTCAATCTTGGACATCAGCTGGTCGTAGATGCCGACGCTGAATTATGAAGAGAAAACTGGCCCGAAGTTTCATCACGTGAAAGAGTGCAGGTGGTTAATGACTCTCAGACATCCACATTTTTTCTTCCTTTGGGCAATGTCTTCTTCTTCAGCCTAGAAGTGGAACGATCTTGAATAAATTCCCATGATATAGCTAGCTAGCTGAGACAGTGAGTTCGTGCGATAAGAAAGAACCTCCATCATGCTGTCACGTGTGTATGCCACTAGCTTTCCGGCTCCTCAAAGCATCTCTGAATAGCAGGACATTGCCGTATAACTTTGAGAATAATTACGTTTCTCGCTTGAGAAAAGTGTCCGCGCTGCTGCCGAACAGATTGGTTCTTGAGATGCGTCTCGGGCGCAGCCGGGTGCAACCGAATGTCCGTAAGCTCGTCAACATGCTCAAGAAACCTAATTTGTAGTTGCGCGAAATGACTCAAATTGAATTCAAGCTTCTTCGATTGATTGGCTTGATCTGATCTTGAGTATAATGAGTAAGAGTGTACGCGATTACCTGCTTATGTGTGCAAGCTATGACATCAGCGAAGCAATTCGCATTCCCAAATCTGAAGCTATTCAGCCATTCATGCATTCCATACAAAAATAAAATCAGGACGACACCACGTAACGAAAAAGAAGGACCGGCTTCTGTCCATATAGGTCCGGCTGTACTTGTCATCAAACGAACTGCAGACAAGGCTTGCGTGCGGTAGCAGCACTATGCACTAGGGGCCGTACACGAGCTCACCGTTTCTCCCTGATTGGCCGATATGACAGGGACTACTGCATAAAAGCGGTGGCTGCACAAAGTTTACTGCATCCAAAGTAAGAAACGGTTCAGCTGAGAAGACAGGGAGCAAGCAAGCTGAGCTGAACCAGACTGACACAGGAGGAAGGACAAGCCCCCTTCCCCACCTGCCGTAGAGCATAAAACCACGCGGCACTCGCCCATCAGTACTTCGACAAGTCTCGACACTTTCTTTCTCCAGAATAAGAATACAGACACAGATAGCATTCACACAGAACCGGTAGGTATCGCTTAAAGAGTTCGCCAGTCGTGAGGGCTAACAGCCCTCCAGTCATCATGCCTTCCGATCAGATCGTCCAGCAACAGATTCAGGCTCCTGAGCCAATGTCTGCCAGCACCAGCAATATCGAGCTCCAACAGCCAGTAAGGCAGTCAATCTCATGAATGCTTCTGGGTGAAGCCTGTAGCTGACGGTGATTTTTCCTACAGAAGCCAGCTCCTGCCATGGGCGATGATGTTGGAATGCGTGGAGGAGAAGAAGCCGGCTGTGAGTGCTGTGGGTGCGGATGTGCAGAGCAATGCTGCTAGACAACCGGAAAGATATCGAAGGGATTGAAGACAAACTGATGCTGTAAACTGCTTGACTGTACGCTTGATGGATTTTACGATGGAATGATAAAGCTCTAAGAAACAGAATTGAAACAAGTGGTTGTCATGAATGAACTGTCTTCTTCATACGTGCTTCAGAGAAGTGAAAACCCGCCAACACAGATGCTTCCTTTGATGAGCTCATGATATCGAATTATATTTGTTTACAAATGATGAAGACCAGACGTTGAATATGTTGACATTGCCAAGACGCCAAAAGTCTTGGAAATGCTTATATTTTGGAGAAGCAGATCTCACGATGGCCTCATCTACCCTCTTTCAACGTCTTATGTTTGTCTCCAGCACCTCGCAGACAAGCGTCTAACCCGGGATTGATTGGTTTTCACCCGCGAGTTCAAATGGAGTCACTTTCTTCTACTCAGTGTCCAGAAGAAGCCGTCAATCCGATGCCCAGCCTATTTGGCTGTATCTGGTAATCAATTTAGGAATGCCACCGTCGCAGTACGGCGCAGCCATGGGAACGCTTTCCAAATACATCCTAAAGCTATCGGCCGAGGGGTCCGCAATTTACATTTAATTGCTCGGCTTCCCCTCATCACAAGTATCCGTTTCCTCTCTTTCTCTTGTCGCGAACCCTTCTCTACAACCATCAATTGCGCGATTTAAGCATCACCGTCGGCACGCAAGTCAAGCGACAATGCTTCTCACGATTCCCCTTTTCGCAGCTTCTCTGCTCAGTGCAGCATCGGCCTCGATCCTCGAGATTCCGGATCTTCTGGCTGCGCGACAGACAAATGGCACAGATGAAGAGGCTTATCGTAAGTTTCCCGATCGAGATTCATTCCACCCGGGTACTGATACAGCGCAGTCGCAGAAGTGTGTTTCCCAAACACCACCACTCCTGTCGTTCCTCCCTGCCAGGAGATCATCAACATTCAATCGGCCTGCACGCCAAATGGAACAACAGGAATATATCTCCTAGCGCATGCGCAATGCATGTGTGGCGGATCATTCTTTCAAGACGTACGTGAAATCCGAGCTCCCTTCGCATGTAAACTTCTTACTGACGGCTTGTTACACAGTGGCTCGGCTGCTTGAACTGCAACTATGTCCACGGCGCGCGCTCTCCTCAGATCGTCGACTCCTTCAACACCATTATCACATCTGCCTCGAACGCTCTCTGCACCGGCACACCGACCGCTTCCTTCGCGGCTATATTCTCAAGCTTGAGCAACGCAGCTGCTCCCACGGGTACGGATACTGCTATGAGCGACCAATTCCCTAGTCAGACGGCCATCAGCCTGTATTATACTCCGAGTGGATCACAAGGGGTGGGTGCTATCACGGGAGAGGCGGCAAGTGCGACGAGGACCGTGAGCACTACTCCTACGACTTCTAGTAGGGCTGGTACGTCGACGGAAGCGACGAGTAGTCCGCCTGGGACTGGGACTGGAGCTGGAGCTGCAACAACCAGCTCTAGTACAGCTGGTGCCGCTCCTACAGGAATGTGGATGGGTGCTATGGGTGCAGTTGTGGGGGCTGTAGGTATGGTTGTGTTGTGATCAGATATGTGAGATGAAGACAAGAAGGCAAGGCCTTGAGATGACTCAGAAGTAATGATAATTGACACGAGTATGGAATATGAACTGATTATTCTGTATAATGGAAAATATGGTCTTGGCCGATCGAAAGGGAAACATTTGACAAGACTAAATTCATTCCTCAATCCTGCAAGCTATGCATTAATTTGCTGTACGGACTAGGTCTAAAATAGCTTTGATCCCTTGCTTTCGGCCATCAACGAGTCGGCGTTCGAAAGCACAACACTCATTATGCTGTAGCAGCTTACGTAGATCCGTCTGGCAGTATTAGTGTTCGAGGGCTTCAAACTGTCGCTTCTGAGCTTGTCTCTGCGAGCATTGCAGTTGGGTCGAGACTCATAGCCCGTTTTCGTGATCACGGCCATAACGATAGTATCTTGACCCATCCGACATGAACTGACTGCTGTATTTTGGCTGTCAATTTCACTGCCATTGTCAAAAAATTATAACGCACTAATTCTACTTCGATCCTTTCTCGTAAGTCCAATTCCACCCGGGCGGCTTTGGATGGCCCTAGATGCCTCTTTTTGAAGACCAACCTACTCGGATACCCTCAACAACATGAGATGAGACCTTGGCCATGACAGCGATATGCATGCAGATTCAAGCGCCCTGGTATGCCTCTTGAAAGTGGTTCAAGCTTCAGGGGCTGCTTCCTACCTGCTCTCCACCTGTAACAGTGCGGTAAGATGGCACTCGGCTGCCGAAGATGGACCTTTTACTTTAGGAAAACTATATTGCAACGCGTGTTCGGGGCGTCAGGCTTTCTAGCACCCTCCAGTTTAAAAATATCAAAGTGAAACCTCTTGGGGAGTGTCGTTGGGTTGAAGCTCTGGTGTCTAGCCAACTGAGCTTCACTACATGACATGGGCCTGACTTGTGTCGCGAGGTATGCACCCCTACCTTCCTACTCACGGGGAAGCGGGGTAAGTAAGGTTGTTCTCGGCAGTGACATGGTGTGAACGTCTTTCAAGAGCTTCTCGGTTGTTCTGTGCTCGCTGTTTTTGATTTCCTTCGCATAAAGATGATCCTCTTCGGGAGCGTAAACAAACAACCAACATACCGAAGTGACGATAATGGCACCCCTTAACATGCTCTTGAGTCTTGAAAAAAAGTTCAAAGCTTTGATTAGCCTTCCTCGAGAATTTCGACTTCGTATCAGGTCGATTATGTAACCCAAGAATAAATTCTAACACTTCGGCAATCATCATTCTGCCAGTGAGGTCACACCGGTCCAATTTCGCGGTATACCCTTCAAACTAAATGAAAGAACCTCGAAACAAGTGGCGTCGTCATTTCGCCACAATGTGGCACATGAATAATATCTTATTCTTTGAACTATGTCGTATATATGATCCTTCGAGACTTCGGCCTTTGGCTTCCAGCTCACTTTGCTCCCAGTCAAACTTTGGTTCCTCGTGGGAACATCCTAGCTGACAAAAAGTAGATACAAATAATCGCCAAGCCATTCATTACCAGGAGGGAGCCTCAATGGGGCGGTGCCATCCATACAACACATCAGAGCCACGACTTCGATCAGACGAAGCCCACAATCGCGCCCAAACAAAACACACCAATCGGTTCCATCCCATCTTCAGATTATTCTATACGATTGGTACCCTGGCACACTCCCACACGACCACCCCCAAGGTGAACAACTCAAAATAGATCCACTACGTCGAGCATGAGTAAGCCAAGAGATTGTTAGCCAAGAGAAGATGAGATGACCAGGAAGAGTCAGTGAAAATTAAGCGAGGTGGCCGGAATAGGTCTAGTGTGCGAGGAACGAATGCACTTGTGTCGCGCCTTTTTGACAGATGCAGCTAACTCTATTTAAGCTTTGATCGTGTCCTAGACTGAGAAGATCTTTCGGATTCCGACGATGAGCCTTGAAGTAAGGTCATGGCTTTGCGGCAGGTCGCATGGCCCTGCTATTCTATTTTTTTGGAGGAATGTAGTGGTGGAATGTTAGCTCTCTTAGGAATACATGCGGACATGATATCGATACAGCAGCGAGACACTTGGAAACCACGTCGCTTGGATGATCCTCAGTGGGAAAAGTGATGCTCTATATGTACAATCAAGAAGAACCCTATCGGTCTAGCATGCTACGCCCTGAAGTAGACATCACATATCCTGAATACATGCCACAGCGTTTTCCCCTTCATCATCCAGCCAAACCCCACACTTCACCATCGGCCACTTCATACTCTCCCTCCATCCCCCACCGATCTGCTCTGCGATTGCGCTCGTCATCCGCCTAATCCAGTCATGTACATACCAGCGATAGGGCAGCTCCATGATTAGATTGCATCCATGGGCTAGAATTATCAGCGCCATATCACGTCTCTGCTCCAGTAGAGCCAGATACTCATCCGATATCGACAACGGCCATAATATCCTTGGAAGCGACGAGCCGCAGTCGAGGGACCGCTGCATCTGGATGATGGTGTCATGATAAATAGCTTTGTGGACGTAGCTATCCGTAGATATGGCATTGGTGTTCAGTAAATCGTCCAGGGCGCTCATAGCCCCGGAGTTCGGAGTGTAAGATGGACTAGGCATGATAGCAGGGTGGGGTGATGGCGAAGGTGATGGCGAGAGGCTGCCTATCCAATTCTCTGTTTCTGCTGCAACGAAAAGTTTCCGGTAGCTGCGGAAATATCGTAGAATAATGAAGAGCGCCTCAATTGGATCTTGGTCCTGCCCTTGCTCGGTACTTGGGAGATGTGCCGTTCCACACGAGAAGATCAGGAACAAACAGGAGAATGCTGCAGTGGCCGTACCGTTAGCAGGCGTTATATCTCTGACTGTTGACCGGAATAAAGTGAGTGCTTCGGCATGGTGGACGTGAGCCCGTGCTAAGTATTGGCTGCTTGATGGATCGTCTTTGCCTTTGAGGTGGAAGATGTGGAGTGCTGAGACGCCGAGGAGCGCATGCATGAGGAATTCGTGAGAAGCGGCTTGAGAGGGAATAAGACCTTCCCAGCGTCCATCGTTGAAAGTGTGAAATGTGCGTGATGTGGAAACGGAGTAATGGTGCATGAGCTCTAGGTGCTCGAGATTGATGTCGGGTAGTGAGGGTCCAGGCGCAGAAGGCGTGGGAGAAGAACGCTTCTTCACATGGGACGGTGAATCACTTCGTATGCTGTGAGCTACGAGAGTATTTGGCAAAGAGAGAAGAGCGTACCTGCTGCCTTTCCTTTTCCCAGCTGGAGAGCACGTGGGTAGTCCAGAAATCTCATAATCGCAGAGGTCTCGCCATTTGCAGCAATTACTGCATTTCGGAGCACGCTCGTCACACTGAGAAAACTGTCAGAATGCTTTTAACAGGTAGCGAATCTGATCTTTGACAAGTGCATACAATACCTGACGTGCACAAAATTGCAAGAATTGGCTTACCTTGACTTTTCTTCTCTTGCACTGCCCACACCCGTTCCGGGATTTTGTATGCGGTCTGCGGGACGTCATGGACTCGTTCTTCGTCAATTGCACTGAATCTCACAGACAGAAATGTTATATGAGTAAGAACAGAAGACTGTTTCTTCGAATACGAAGAGACTTGAAATCGTGGAATGGACTTCTCCAAATGAAGGCGAAGCCGCCTTATCTTCACGACAGATGCTTCTGGAGCTCAGCCCTGAAACCTGGACGTGAGTGGAGGGGCTTAGCCCTTTAAACTTTCTTGGCTCTTTCGATGTTTTTTCAGAACACTGACTCTCTACAACTTACTGGTCGTAAGGATGGAACCTAGTTAGAGTATGGTGATTGCCGTCGTAATGGAAGGCTTGGAAGGCTGGGCAGGTAGAAAACCGTTGCTCGAGCTGATTAAGCAATCGATTTGCCGTTCCGGGCATAAAATACATAAACGTACTTCGGAACAAAAGCCTGTGAATTCTGCCTTCCATAATTTCGGCCCTCCAAGAACGCCTCTATGCCGTCAAGTCATATACTCCCATCTAATCTAGAACAGCGTCAAAGCAAGTTCACTTTCCGTTAACGGCCACAGGTAATTCCACCAAGAGATAGCACCAAGAACAAGCAAAACGTAGTACGCAATCGTCCAAACAATACTCAACTTTCCGTCTTCATCTCGACCGGGCCCGTCCTCGCTCCGTTTTCCTTCCCCATAACCCCTCTCCATCGAAACGGGCTCCCCCGCAGTAACCCTCCCCCAAACGCGCGGCAAGCCCATCCAGTTGCAGAAGGCATGCACAAGAATAACGCACAATAGACTTCCAGTCCTCAGATATAAGAACGTAACATATCCTCCAAAAAGCGTGGTGTAGGACAGCTGTAATACTGATCGCGCGATTGCTGCGATAACAGGCGTATCGGGGTGCGTGATTCGGAACTCGTAGAAGTGATGGATATGCGCCAGACCGAAGATGATAGGCGTCAAGAAAATAATCGTCGTATTGGATGTTCGAGCGAGGAGAAGGAGAGGTACTGATGCAGACCGAAAGAGGACCTCTTCAGTAATCGGGCCCTAGATCTATCAGTCAGATTTGTTTCCATATGAAGCAGGACTTTGGAGTACATACTGCGACAAAATTGCGCCACCCGATCCAACCACTGATGACAGTGTTAAGCCCTCGCAGGTGAATCCAGTTCCGCCACCCTCCTTCAGCAATACCACTTTCGAAGAGGGGTCCTAGAAACAGGATGGCCGTGAGCCCGACACTTTTTAACGCTTCCAAGATGCCAATCGGGAACCATCCCATGAGGTGTATGCTCTTGAATGGGCTTCCATTTTCTAAGGACGAAAGGAGTACGAATGTGAATAGCGAGCAGATTATGCAGGTTGTAGTAACGGAGCGTATTCGGCCACGAATAACGGAGGGTGCATCGCGGGATAGTGTTGGTGAAGGGCGTGTGGTGGAGGAGAGGTAGAACGGTGCAACATAGATGACAGTGTATGCGATCTACTTAGTCGTTAATGGAGGTCCCATTCTTCTAGCATAATAGATATACCAATAATAAGACTGCGATGGTGGTGCTAATGGGCGGCAACTCAGGCTCTGCTTCTTGTCAGTTATGCTCAGCAGATGGTTTGCAAGGCAGGTTGACCCTTTTCCCCAGTATAAAACGCCTTCAGACGAGAGTAGATGCCGGTTGGGGCCATCCTGATCGCTGGTTGTGGTGTTCAATAGAGATGCATTGGTGGAGGGTGAGGCTGGTAGGCTGGTACACGGCTATCCTTGTTCGCTTGGCTCAGGAATGACAAAGGAAACGGAATGCCACTTTGTATCGGACACCGGGCTGCAGAAGGGATGGAAGTTACAGGTTCACGCGCTGCAAGCTATCCTGAATGCCGGAAGTTGTGTGTTTGCTTGTTTGTACATCTGCATCCGGCGACACCTGCACGACGAATTAGAGTTCTCGGCTCCACGGCCCAGGAACATCGACTTCGCCTCCAACCGGATCATCGTGAGTTGATCAACAACCTCAACCTCAACCTCAATCCACACTCTCCGCATCACGCAACACCTTATCGATATGCTCTGTACCAATCGAGAATTTATCATACGTTTCCACCAGGTACGATAACAATACTACCTTGATGCCAGTACTAATATGCATTCCAAATTAAGAGAAATTTGTTCTGTTTCGAGATGGGGAACGCATGAATCTGCATATTTAGCCCGACCATCCAGATGGCATTCGAAGATTATCGGCGCATAGACTGCAGAGGGAACCCAATCATCAAGATAAGGATGTGGAGGGATGAACTGCTTCCATTTATTGTTACAACATTGCTCGACGATGTGGTCAACAATGACCGGCATATAGCCAACAGAATGTGGATTTTTGGCGCTGGAACGCGGCTTTCAAATTTCAAGTGTGTACAGTCGCATTGAAGTCTTTCCAAACACCAAGCATATAGAAGCAGAAAGTCACAGTCGGAGTCGTCCTCAACAAGGCTGACCTTCTGCCTCACATTGTCTCACTTCCAAGATCGTGACCCTGGGTCTCGTGATAGGTCGTAATCGATAAATCACGGAGGTGGCTGATGTTTTCCCCTTACCCCTGAATGGAAGCTCGGCTCTCGCTTGCGAAATGAAGTCATCAACAGCTCCACTTCTACGCGTCTCGACGCGTCCAGCAGACATGTCAAGACAAGGTTCGGTGCATGTGCATGTGCAGATGGAGCCCAGGAACCAATTGCTGTGCGGCTGGATGCAGAGAGAAAAGAAGGTAAGGAAAAGGCGGAGATTAAACCATCTAAAAAGATCCATTCCACCTGCACCAGCTGGGGAACCCTGATGCAAAAGGGGTTACGGAACAGCGCACCTATCGTTGACGGACACGAGGGGTTGATAGAGAGGGAAAGGGTGGATAGTTTGATATGATCTTCTCATGATCGCAATCGTTATCGCCAATCAATGGCATTCCATAGCTCCAAGTGCATGAGGAATTCAGGTCCATCCTTACATCAAGACCACAACACTTTCTTCCAACCACACTTTCTCCTCTTCCTTTCACGTAGATACCTATGAACAGACAGGATATCGCAATAATTTCAAGCTCTTAACCTTTTCTCTTTGTACTCCTTACACCGACTTTAGCCCCTCCATACCGGCCAACAGACGCGATGCACAAGGGCGGATCTCATCGTTGGCGCTGGCTTTGCGATGCAGCTAAGCAACAAGTCGCGCCAAAGATTCGCTCCTTACCAAACAAACACCCCAGCTCGACGTGGCTCTACACCGTTCCCGTCCCTGATTTCCCTCCTGGAGACCTGCAGAAACGCAAGCCCTGGTCGAAATGCCGCCTTCTATCGAATGGTTTGCCCGCTGCTGCAGCTGGTGCATAAACTTTGCCCAGCCGTCCAATGGTAAACCGGTTTTCACCAGAGGCTGAACTACGACGGCGCTCAATCGGGAGGTGCAGCACCGAGTGGGCAAGGCGGCATCTCCAAATTAATCCATCCAGATATGTCGCCGCCGAGGCGACAGATTGGATTCCAGGCTCTCGATCTCTCGATCTCTCGATTTTTCTTTCCTTCTCTCCTCTCTCTCATTCTGCTCCTGTTCAAGTTCCTCTCTGTCATCATTTGAAGCCTTCGAGCTTATCCGCCGGCCTTTCCCCCTCACACTCGTTCCTGGGACATTTCGTTACTTTGTTTTCTTGTACTCATCACGCGCTTCCACGACTTTATGACAATTAATTCATAATAGACGACTCCTTCAATACCCAGATACCACTCCTATATCGAGCCCATCCCCCGCCCATACTTATATCAGATTATACGCATACAGTACGGTACTTGCTCGCCTCGGAAGACACAGGAAGACAGACAGACTCAGCTTATATCTGCTATCATCCTCTTCGGACACGACCCATCAAATTTGAGCGTCTCAATGCTCTCGTTATGAACGCTCATGGGCTTGCTGGCAGCCGGACGACGCTTCAATCGAATATTGAGATTGAGATTGAGATTGAGATTGAAATTGAAATAGGAATTGGAATTGGAATTGGAATTGGAACGAGAAATACGAACTCATGTCGGAATCCGACTCGCCTAGACGCATCTTGCACGAGAGGAGCCCTTCGCACAACAACGAACTTGCCAGAATCCGACTCGTGCCCTCGACTCCTCCGCGACTGCTTGGACGAGATGGAATTGACGAGATCTATTCACGGACACCCCTCCCAACTCATCCGAGTCACTTTCTCGGGCCCGGCAAAGGAAAGGGTAAGGAAAAGTTGCAGGGGCTGCAACCGGGACTGGGACTGGGGCGCGGCCAGGGATCACACACTCCTGCATTAGACGAGGAGTTTCAACGAACCACCACAGTCCAAGCACAGAGGAGCTTCAGTGGTGCCAGTGCCTCTTCGGGCTCGACAACGCATACACATCAGCCTCAAAGCCCCAGTTCTGCTACAGGATCTCCCAGCTCAAGGCCGAAGCCCCCTGCAAAGAAGCGCCTGCACATCCACAAGGACAACAAGACCTTCTCCCTGCTCCAAGATGACCCCCAATCACCTCAGTCGGTGGACGATGGCTCGAAATCACCGACTTCCTTCTTCTCAGCCAGTCAAAGATCGTCCGACTCGCTCCCCTTGAACACCGGCAGTGCAAGAGAGAGATCTAATTCCACGACTTTATGCGCTTCCGAAGCGTCATCAGCTGTGATTCCTGCCACCCCATCAGCCTCGCAAAGTAATAAGCAACCTATATCTGCAGATCATATAAGCAACTCTCCCTGGAATTATCAACTCGTCGGTGGTCTTCGAAAGGTGCCCAAAACTCCAGACCTCAAGCAGAGAGCCGCTACTTCGTCTGAAAGCCCGCTCCCACCTCTGCCAGAGACATCAGACGGAACACCTACCGGCTCAGTGTCGCACGATCTCTCCACGAAACCGTCCTTTGTATCTACGGAAACCACCACAACCACCTCCGAGAACACCAATTACAAAGTCTACGGCGAGAACTCTGCCACGAACTCTGACGCTGCACCTCCGTCATCCAGTGGTTCCAACTACCAAATCATTGGAGAATCTTCCCCACCTGAGTCTGTCATTTACCGTCCACGTACTTCACCGTCAGAAGAAGGAAATAGCAACTACGAGTTACACGGAGACCTCTCCCCAGCAAACTCCTACATCAACCTCATCCAACCGGGAAGATATTCACAAGAATCCCTAGTCGTACCTCCGCTTAATACCAAACTACGGAGTCGACGATCCAACGAAACCCTAGGATACTACAAGTCCCGGTCTAGAGAATCGCTTCGAACTGGTTCCTTGACATCGATTTCAACCGTACTTAGCCAACAAGAAGCTTTCCGAGCAATCGTAGGCAGCGGCGCACTCATACAATTACCCATCCTCAAACAGAAACCCCAGGGGTCGAGTTCATGGGCGGAGCCTCCAAGTCTAAGTTTCCACCCACCGCGGTCACACATGAACGAGCACCCTCATCAATGGAGCTCACAGCTGTCAACTGTGCTCTCGGTGTCGGATGGCGGCACCGATCGGAACTCCCGCTCGTGGTCGAGCGACAATGGCAGGAGGAGCAGCGGATACCCGAGCTCGCAGAGTCGGCACAGCAGGCAGGTGTTGAGCATCAGCTCTTCAGTGGCACAAGAAGAACTATCTTCTCGATCACGAACCGACTCGATCGAACCACCAGCTCCAGCATTCGCACGAAATGGACGTCACAATAGCAGTTCCTCGATCAGGATGGTTGAGGATTTGGACGAGTATGGAGATGGGATCACAGACATGCAGGACTTGCGGGCGAGACCGTCTCGGACGCGGCTGTCCAGCTACTTCAACAGCGGCTCCTCAGACAACGGCCGAACGAACACCATGCGTTCGACCGCCAGTTCACGAGCAAACAGTTTGCTTGCGGGATCTATACCTACTTGGGCGAAGCTGTACTATGGGAGTGGAGAAAGGCGGTATATAGGCGCGCCAGGAAGTTCCACGGAGGGGACCGACAGCCGCAGTAATTCTTTCCGAACAGGCTCTCCCAACACGGATCACTTTCCTTTAAGTATATACAGCCCGCGGCGGCGACCGCGGGAGGTGAACGGCCAGTCAACGCGGGGGTCTATGGAGATCACCCCGGCGCCTCAAAGGGGCGATGATGGCCGATTTAACACAAATGACCCATACTCGCGACGCTTCAGAACTTGGAGCATGTCGAGCATCTGGTCACCTCACCTACGACTCGATCGACGGGCTACCCGTCGAAGTGTCTGGGAACCGCCGTCTGTGAACTGGTCTTCGGAAGGTGGATGGTTCGGACGACGGAATGTACAAATAGTAATGTTTATTGTGGGGTTTATTTTCCCCTTTGGTAAGCTCTATCTCTTTGTCCTGCTCATGAATCCTTCATTAATTCGAGCCGCAGCATGGATGATAGCAGCTCTTCTCCCCTTGCCCCCTCGCCCAATTCGCAACATGAGCGAACGGGACAACAGCAGGAGTAATCTGGATAGCTCCCACGACCGCGAGAATCAGCACGAGACAAGTAATGACTACACGCGCCAATTCGGTCCTATGGACGAGGCCCGGTACGAGAGCGCAAAATGGTGGCGCAGGTTGAATCGGTACATGTCTTTTGTCGGAGTACTTGTTCTGGCTGCTATTGTAAGTCTACCCTCCCGCATGCTTCAATCGAAATGCAACTAATACACAGCAGGCTGTTCTTGTAGTTGTGGGCATTAATCAAGGGTGGTGAAGACGTCTCTCGATCTTCTACACCATACCACACCACTTCACATTTCACGAATTCTCAACCACATTTTCACAATTAGACGCGTCACATTTCCTACATCACATCAATCACAAAAGCGACACTAGATCTCATTTACAATCTACCTATCTTGCCATTTACTGCGCACACAACACTACAACATTTTTATTACCAATCTATTTCACCATCTACCATTTCCTACTTTTCTGTACATTATACATACACACGCCTTCGACGATTCGGTATGGTCACCTTGAATTTACTGAGGTTGCATCATTGCCTCACCTGCTACAACAACTGAAGAATGGGATGGGAAAGGGCGGGCGGGTTGCGAGCATTATACCCTCTTGAATGCGGAATCATTTTTGGATTGACATGAATGGGTTTCTGGTTACGAAATATGCGAGATGCGCTGATGCATTTTTTCCATTGTATTGTTTTTCTTTTACGCCCAAAGAGGCTTTGTTATGATAGAGAGAGAGAGCAGAACGAAAGGAGATAGATGCCGCTTGGTTCAGCTAGTGTAATCGAGTGCTCTGGAGAGCGGAGGGAGGATATCGGGATGAAGAGGGATAGAAGAAACGGATGAGAGTGAGAATGAACAGAATATTACTATTGATAATTCCCAAGTTTGTCCAAGTGAGAAATATATATCAACAAATGTGTCTTAAGCAAAAAGCGGGCTCCTTCGCATAATTCCTTCCAGTCATCAAGACAAGATTTCATTTCATTCGAATATATTGTAGGGTATTGTTGATGCTGCATTTGGAGCACATGTGCTCTGTGTATATATTTGGCATTGAGTTTCCTTCTCACGCTTCACGTTCAGTTTGCCACTTTTATCTCTCGAGACGCCAGCCTCGTCTTCCTCTGCTTCCCTTGCCCCTGCCCCGTTCAAACGTCTCTGGTTCATCCCCTCCATGCATCAATAGCATAGCGCTTAAGCAGGCGCACATCTAGAGCGCGCCCCCCTGCGTCCTCAGACGAAACGCTTCGGACAATCAAATCAGATCATGCTTATTCAAATCGCCTTCGCCTTCCCAGCCGGCATAGTAGCTGCCTTCTTCAAACTGCCCCTTCTCTGCCTCGCCTCCATCTCCCTCTTAACTTCGTCCATCAACTCCTCCAAATCCTTCTGCGGCTCACTTGGCAACCCTAGTACCGGCTCCTTACTCGCGAGACTCTCCTGGCTGTGCGTTCGCTGCAGTGGACCGGTGGTCCCGGCTCGCTTGTTGAGGTTCTTGATGAGCATGGCTTTGGCAGGCGAGGCGAAGAAGGCTGTTGCGAGGGCGGTCAGAATCACGACGTAGAAGTAAACGCGGGCCCAAACGAGGAAAGAGGCGGGGAGAGTGAGAAGAACGAAGGGGGCGGTGGTGAAAGAGAAGGTTAGTTGGGTGATGAAGTAGGAGAATATATCGTAGTATATTTTGTAAGAGGTTGGTTGGGTGGTTTTTGGGTCGAGGAAAAATGGGCGGAAGTAGCGTCGGCAATCTAAAGTTTGGTCAGTATTGACTGGCTCCCAAGCTATAGGGGGCAAGACTTACTCTTTGCTACTGTCTGAACGAAACTAGCAAGGACAAATGTCAAGTAATAACCTGGATAGAATCCATGCCAGAATGCACTTGTGACGAATGTTGCCATGCTAGCACGGAAACCTGGCTTCTTTCCTCGAGGAGTTACACGAAGGTAGATATAGTTCCGGAGCCAGTTGTTGGTATTCATGTTCCAGTTACCCAGATATGCCCTGGTATTCTGAGCCGACTCGACACCCCAGGGGTTCACATTTCGCAATCGATCCCATGATACCTTCCCAGTCACTGGATCAACACCCTTGTAACCAAGACCAGAAAGGATGCAGGCGCCTTCCGTAAGAGCCCAGACACCGTAATACTTCAGTCTGGTAGTAAAGCCAAGCATATGAAGGAGCCAGATTCGGTGACCAAAACCATATGTCATGTATTTGTCGCCAGTCAAAAGATCCGGATAGTACCAACCGCTCAACTTCAAGAACAAAAGAATCCAGAAAAGTCCCGTAGCAGCTTTCCAAGCCGCTGGAGTGCCACTTCGAGGGATTTTCCTCTTCTTCCGCGTTGGAGCTTTCTTTGAAGGAGAAACGCCAGCTGGTACTTCAAACATGGTAGTCTCGATCCAGCGTCTGTAATCCGCATAGTCGAAAGCTGGTCCTGCGAAAAGAGCTGGGAAGTACAGAACATAGCCGGCGAAGTCTAGGAGACTCGGAAGCTTCTTGAGAGCCCTTTCTTTCTGGAAATCGGACAGATCCTTTTCTGGTAGTCGACCATCTGCAACATTCCAACAGAAAGCCGTAAGCTTCATAACGAGGACCATTTGTGCGCCTGTAATATCCACAACTCCAGGATCATTTACCCATTGACGTGCCAGATGGCTCACGGACATGTGTCCCATGAGGAAGACAAAACCAATCCATGGCATAAAAGGCCCGTCAACATATTGTGCGATAGAGTATGCGCCGATGGAGCTTATAGCTAAAGTTCTTACGCCGCCCCATAAGTCGAAGAGTCCAACCAGGTAGAATGTAGAGACACTGTATTCGTGAGCAGGAGTAACGCTTTGTGGCTGGAGGAGACTTGCGCAATTATAAAGAGGTTCTTCAAGTATGGCTTCTCATCTGGTACTCGCTTCAAGAGCCCAGCAAGTGGATATGAAAGCAAAAAAGAAGTGATGAGCTTGACTGATATTCTGTTAGCTGAAGCAGAATTTGGAAAAGCAAGTAGAGCTTGCTGCTTCCTTTACTTACGCTCATCTGTTGAAGCTCCCAAGATGCCAGCAGCATACTGAAAAGCTGGTTGACGTCAGACGCGGCCGCACCAGAACATGGGAATATCTCTCTTGGGCCTTACGAAGGTTGATGTAGGGCAGCATTGTACCGTACGAGTGGTTTTCTGAAGCTGCAGAACAAGATGCTGATGTTGCGCTTTGGTGCTATTGTTTCTCCATCTGCGACGGTGGAACAGGATCTGAGCTTCTGATGTGGAATGGTCGTGGTATTTGGTTCGGGTGGGACAAGATGAGGATCAGAAGCAAAGCAGAGCTAATGAAGCCTGGACGTCAGGGGACGTTTTGCCGCGGTCAGGCGGGCGGTCGCGCGTGCTACAGGGCTAGCTGACGCCCTTGTTCCCTAGCAAGGTACCAGAAATCACTGTTGGGACTTGAGATCATCTGTTCAATACCAATTGCGGCTGCCTTCAGGAATCATATTGCTGCGCCGCAAATTTCGATCTCTTACGATTTGACATTACGATTGTTCTTCACATTGCAGCGAATTGAACGCAACCACCATTTATTGAAAGTCCTTTAAGGATCGAAACCCCAGGCAATTGCGACCAGCCTCATCCAACCTCAGGACCCGACCCCTCCATCCTCGAATCTGCGAGCCAGCTGTCAGCGCATAAGTCAGAACCACCATTCGAAAGGCTGATTAGGACGATTCAAAGCTTCGTAGAGTCTTGTCGAGCTCGGGCTGCCCTCCCGGTCGAGAACCGCCTCGAGCTCCCACCTTGGGAGGTATCGTCCAGTACTTCGAAGATATGAGAATAGTTCCCGAACCTTGACACCATGGACGTCGTACAGGCAGTATCTGGGTACATCTCCAAGATGGTATCCGCTGGAGACAGCGCATCCGGGACCCCATCTGCCAAAATGAAGATATTACTGTTGGATAGCGACACAGTGTCCATAGTCTCTACAGCAATCACACAATCTGCGCTGCTGAACCACGAAGTTTACCTGATAGACCGGCTAGACAATCAAAATCGGGAGAAGATGAGGCATTTGCGATGTCTATGTTTTGTGCGGCCATCTGCAGATTCGATACAATTCCTCATTGATGAGTTTCGAGAACCGAAGTACGGCGAATACAACATTTACTTCAGTAATGTGGTCAAGAAGTCATCGCTGGAGCGCCTGGCTGAGGCGGATGATCATGAAGTTGTGAGAGTGGTGCAGGAACATTTCGCAGATTACATCGTTGTGAACCCGGACCTTTTCACCCTGGATCTAGCATTCCCAAGGCAGCGGATTTGGAGTGCGAACCCCGATATGTGGAATACGGATGCCTTACAGAGGACGACTGAAGGTCTGATTGGGGTGCTGCTGTCATTGAAGAAGAAGCCTTTGATACGGTACGAGAAGAACAGCCTTTTGGCTAAGAAGCTGGCTACGGAAGTTCGATACCATATCACTCAAGAGGATCAGTTATTTGATTTCAGAAAGGTCGATACACCTCCCATACTTCTCATCCTGGACCGCAGAGATGACCCTATTACCCCTCTCCTTACTCAATGGACGTACCAGGCAATGGTCCATGAACTTCTGGGCATCCAAAATGGCCGCGTGGATCTGAGCGATGTTCCAGATGTTCGGCCAGAGCTCAAGGAGGTCGTACTATCTCAGGATCAGGATCCGTTCTTCAAGAAGAACATGTATCTTAACTTTGGAGACCTTGGTGGGAACATCAAGGATTATGTGGAGCAGTACCAGTCCAAAACCAAGAACAGCTCAAATATCGAGTCAATAGCGGACATGAAGCGCTTTATCGAGGAGTATCCAGAATTTCGGAAGCTCTCTGGTAATGTGAGTAAGCATGTCACTCTGGTAGGCGAGCTGAGTCGGAAAGTTGGCGCAGAGAATCTGCTCGAAGTCAGCGAGGTGGAGCAAAGTCTAGCATGTAATGATAACCATGCTAGCGACTTGAAGGTATGAAGTGTAATCGGAAGATTTTCTGTCAACACTGACACAAGCCAGAATGTCCAGCGGCTGATCCAATCGCCCACGGTGACCGCCGATTCTAAGCTTCGCCTCGTAGCACTTTACTCCCTACGATACGAGAAGCATCCACAAAATGCTTTGCCAATCTTGGTGGACCTACTCGGTGCTGCTGGAAATGTTCCGCAGCGACGAATTGATCTCATTGCCAAACTTCTTACTTACCACTCTTCATTACAGCAGACCCAGTCCGCCGGCGGTATCTCAGACATGTTCGAATCAGCAGGTATTTTCTCAGGGGCTCGAGATCGCTTCAAAGGTCTCAAGGGAGTAGAGAATGTCTACACACAGCATTCACCTCGCTTGGAGCTTACCCTACAGAATCTCATCAAGGGTCGTCTCAGGGAGCAACAGTACCCATTCGTTGAAGGAGGCGGATCAACGAGGGACAAGCCTCAGGATATCATCTTGTTCATCGTTGGAGGCGTCACGTTCGAGGAAGCGAAGACAGTCTCTCAGCTGAATGCTTCGTCGCCTGGCGTTCGTATTGTGATTGGTGGGACGAGCGTGCATAATAGCACGACCTTTCTGGAAGAGATGGAGGATGCGGTATCCTCTTGGCCTGAGCCTCCTCCTACAACTGCGGCGGGGAGGTTACGGAAGGAGACTGGAAGACGGTGATGCGAGCGTGATGTGTGTAATGACGAGGTGTTTGGAGTTTTCTGGAGAGGGATATATCAAGACAGAAATTTACTCGATTCATGCCGCAGATCAATGGTGTCTGGCTTGTATCATCTCTCTGCTACTGCTCAGCTACTTCAAGGACTAATGGTTCCTAGTCTCATCCATCAGAGTATTGAAGTGACGGATGTAGGTAATAATCGCAGCTCAACCAGTATTCTCACGGAGCAGTCTCTACTGCCAGAGGTTGCAACTGCGTTCGAATAATCAGGATCGCAAATGCACTGACTGTTCATCTTCATACAGCCCAGGTTGCCGTGCTCAAGCAAGTGATAGATATGCTTTAAGGATCCGACGGTGTCATTTTACCGAACCAGCAGTGTCAATCCTTGACCCTCCTTCTCTCAAGGCTACGGAGCCCATGTTCCACATTCCAGATCCTATCCAGCAGGATGGAAACGTTCGCTCCTCTCAAAGCATCTTGCTTGACCTGCCTTGCTTCGCACTCTAGCTTACGCATAAGACGATTACTATGGGGTTTCCAGCAAAATGGATCATTCTTTTTCTGGTGCTCAAGACTTCAAACAGAGTCAACTACTATCTGGGAAGAAGTCTCCCCTCCAGCTACCATGGTCTGTCAAATTTAACAACGTAGTGGTCTCGAAGGGGGCAGGCAGTGATGGACCAATGGGAACACATATTTACTCAATGCAAGTTCTGTCTGCGTGTAAGGATTAAGATGCTTTGTGCTCCGACTATGTACAGGTCCTAGCGACGCAACGCGAGGCTACTGTGAGATGAGAATATCGTCCATTCAGACATTGTATCCTCGGAGAGACAGGATATCTTCCTCGTTACGATACGAGCTGTAGACTTCTGCTCATCGGCCCCTTAAAGCCGTCTGAGCCGTGAGGGGCGGGGTCGAACATGATGGGTCCTCAGTGAAGAGGTGACTTCGATACATACTACTCCATATTCGGTGCCTTTGTTCACGCAAACGATGGAAGCAATCAGGCATAGGATCGTTCCAAATGAGTAACACGGCAGTGAAGGCTTTCTCCTACCATTGTCTCCTTGATCCTACCAGCTGGCTGGTACGTGATAACTTGACGAGGGCAATCAAGGAGTATCAAAACACCAGGAGTCGTGCTCTTTGCTAGCGGGACTGAGACGCGTCTCTCGCAGAAAGGTGAAAAACTTCCGGCACAACCAAACACTTTATTCAAAAGGAGCAGGAGGAAGAGAGTGATCTCAAATTTCAATGCATGGCAGGGTCTTCGCTTAGACAATAACAAAATAGGGGATAGTGAAGGAGCGGCACGGCTGTGGAGGGACCTCCACCCAGGAAACGAGGACGGAAACTCTTTAGCTCTGGTCATTTCTGATGGGTTTGATTCCCATCTCAATTGTAGCCGCGTTGAGTTCCAAGGGATGAAATGGGCATGGAGCCAAGGGACTTGTGGGTTGCGGGCTGGGGATTATAGAAGACACCTAAGACTCTCCAGTTGACTTCATCAGGAAAGATACTTCAAGGGACGTAGCATTGTTGGGGCCGAAGGTAATGGACCGTGGGAGTTCTCGTTCGTTCGCGATAGCCAAACACCCCACTGGCATTAAAGAGCAACCTTGCGTTAGTGTTGCGCAAAATAGTGAAGTGCAGCTGCTAACGTATCCCAATTTAGTCCACGGTAGCCGCAGAATTTTCCACATATTGATCTGTATATCATGTTCAGCTGTTCACGATGACATACTTTCATAAGGTAAGAAGTCGGGATTGAGATCTGGAAAGTATCGCTTGCCAGTTTCGTTTCGAAAATGCTCAATGCCTGCTTGGCAGAGCTATGTATTTGTACAGCTGATTTTACACACTTATTTCTTCCCCTTGGCCTCTTCAGCCTTGGGTCCCTTCTCTTGATTCAATATCTTCACAGCATCTTTCGAGTAGATGTAACTCGCGCCACTCCACACTGTGGTAGTTGCGACCAAGTACCTAGAGTATTATTGTCAGCTTTTCATCCTCTTGAGCCGGACAGAAAAAAGACAAAGTTCTTAAGCAAGAAGATCGACCTACTGCATTGCGGTCATCGCCGCAGAGACATCAACAGTCACTAGCGGCATGGCCGTAGTAGCCCCAATCAGAGCCAACTGTAGAGCAGTATTGTACTTGCTGATGGTGGTAGGATGAACTTCCGCTGATGGCAAGGAGAAGTCCCAGTACCGCGCGAAAGTCTTCGGCGGAGGAAGGGATATCCAGCGGTAGTAGATGGCGGTGATTGCAAGGCCAACATCACGTCCGAGAATAATGACAGCGAGCCAGACTATCGTGGGGGTCAGTAATTGTAACCTGGAGACGGAGTTTACGGAATGGCAGTACCGGGAAGCGCGCCTTTGATGGCAAGGCAGACAGTCAGAATCGTCATCAGAGTCTTGTCGGCCATCGGATCAATGACTGTTCCCACAACGGTCTGAAGATTCCACCGTCTGGCTATCCAGCCATCAACTAGGTCGGTGATTCCGGCATACGCGAAGAGACCCACGGCCCAGGCATGATGATCATGGAGCACGAGATACCCCACAACCGGTGCGGCGATGAGACGAGAAAAGGTGAGGATGTTGGGGATCGTGTAGATGTTCTCATGTGGGGTTATCTTCGTAAGTACTTTGAGAAAAGGCTTTTTGGGCTCGGCAGCTGTAGATCTGGATCATCGCTGTTAGTATCGTCGTGCTGCGCTCAGCTGAGTACCAGCTCTGTCCAAAAGGAGGTGTACACGTGATCGGGCTATTCCCATATTCTTGGCGATGGAAGAATCCCTCGCCAGGCCAAGCGGATCGAGTCGTTGAAACAAGGAAATAACCCTTCAGCATACCTTTGGGTGTCACCCGGTTGTTTGGACGTGGAGTAAGGGAGTCCCCTGTGTCGCAGGGAATTGGGTTGAGTTCTACTAATCTCAAATCAACCTCAGGCTCGCCGAGGCCGGCTGTGTGTTGTCTTGGGAGAATGATTGATAACTTACATGTGCCAAGCACTTTCGCTACTTCGTGAGGATCGAGTACACGTCCACAGTGACGACGTCAGGAAGGCCGAGGGCTGGGGAAGGTACGCCGAGCCTTGGGACAGCATGAATCTCGAGTCAGCAGGTGATGAAGGTAATCGTCTGCTGTAGGTGCGAGCTACTCCCCGAGCCCATTGAAGGCAGGGGCCGGGTTTCCGAGACAGCATCATGGCTATTGCATGGTTGCGTGAGCACGTTGTGGAGGGTAGATAGATGGAAAAGGAAGGTAGAAGGAATGGCGGAACAAGAGAGAAGTAGGGCGACGAATGAAAGGACCGCAGAGAAGGTAGATGGAGAGAAGTGCCGGTTTCAGAGCAAGCAAGCGGGAAGGGAAATTTGCCAACTTTAAAAGGCCCAGGTACGAGCGAGCTGCCTCTCCTGAGTTCTGAGTCGCCTCTCCCTGGTTCGTCGTTGGAAGCCAAACTCAAACAACCTTGCGAAAACAGGTCCTAAGCGAATAGACGCGCGACTACATGTGCCGTCCGTCCTCAAGCGCGCCGTATCGACTTGCTGCTCCGGACTTCATCTATCCATGCACCGCACCGCCTCCCAGATCCCACCATCTATGTCCGCTCCTGCGTCGGATTTTAGCTCAAACGGCATTGACTTTTAGATTTGGATTTGACTTTCGGTCACCCTACCGTACCGCACCTCTCTCAAAGTCGCTGCTTCGGAGTTCATTCTCGAAACGGACAAGTTTGAACCAGGAGCACTAGCAATTGGTGGAGCAGATAGAGTTTGGAGCTGCATTAGCCTTCTGGACTTTCAGAGTTTCGGCGTGAAACCCGCATTTGGAATGATGACAAGGGGAAGCTTTTGGGCCCCCTTCTTCGATAAGGCACGCTCGGGTCCTGTACCGAACCCTTTTACCCCAGACAAGACCGCAAGATCACAACGCCGTAAGTAAGCCTATCGCAACCCTGCTTCGTGTCCCATGCTATCCTATCTTGTGCAACTTTTCCCGTTCATCCTTCCCAATGCTTCTACGAGTATCAAATTATTCCCCGTCCCATGCCAACCTCACCCCTCCCGCTCCTGGACCTGGGATGCATTACGTACGGTTCCGTAACCAAGCCATCCCACCAGGCTTAAACTCTAAGCTCCTGACGACACCTCTTCTTGAGATCAAAGAAAACGGCATAACGAGAACATAGCTTAGGTTTTGTTGACTGGTGTTTACTTGTCATGTCCGTTCTTGTTGATTTGCAAGGCGACAAATGGAAAAGCTTCGATGTGTTGCGCTTCTGCTTAGACATAAGTCACACAACCTTCCCAGCCTGCATGCAGCAACCCAAACACAGAGTTTAGAAGTCTCAGAGAAAGATCTAGACTCCTACTATGTAGGGATCTTGACAGATTTGTGCCCAATATGAAAATGCCTCTCTATTGGACATGGCTGAATCTTTGCTAATTGTCATTTGTCAACGCTTTACTCTGTAAATGTTGGGTACCATGTTACTCAGGCATCGGGAATGTGAAAGAAAGGACTGGATCAGATACTGTCCGTCACTTGTTCGCCCGTCCCCGAACTCCCCATAAAAATAAAACCAGTTTTCGGTATCGAATGTGCTGATGAGGCTACCGTGCCGGTCATAGACCAGGTTGCGCTGTTGTGTAAAGTCAGATTTTTGCTACCACCGCCATTATTAGATGTATGCTTTCTGACGGCTCAATAATAACATGCTGGTTCGAGCCAAGGTTCAAGCCTTGATCGGACATTGATTGTACATGGTTCATATAATGAATTTTCGGGAGCCGATCCACTGGTATCCTTCTTCTATAGTGTTAAACAACAATAAAAAGTACATTACAAAGAATACATGCCCAAATGACGCCCCGAATCTGTGTGTCGCCCAAAGCAAAAATATAGTAGACCAATCCGAACGTTTTTGGAGCGAAAGTGAGGGTATGCCGCTCCATGATAACAAAGCCCCTCCCACCTATGATCCTACCCGAATAGCCAAGTACGCCAATAAAATAGCCTTCATGGTCCAGATTTCTGTACTACGACCGCCCAGTCCAAAGAAATTCGTCATTACATGATTTTTGGTTCCTCAAAGGAATGAGAGCAAACTAAGATGTACCGGTGCTGGCCCACTGTTGCTGAGGCGCTATGTAATGACCGTGACCAACACTTGTGTTACCACCAAGCCCCGGATGGCCCAACCACATGTTCTCACTCTTCGGAGTCTCCGGGCCACTGTACGATTGAGATGGTACTCGCTCAAATGTTGTTTGGTGAGTTGGTGTTGGCAGAGATCTAGCCGAGTAGCTATGCGAAGAGTTTGTGTCTCTCATGCCGCCATAAAACCCTTGAGAGGAATATCCGGAATCAGTTGTGAGCTTTGAATCGGATGAAGATGATGATATGCCGGATAGCCCGGAATCAACGGAGCCACCTTGCTCATAGTTCGAGGAGCGGCGCGCGAAATTTGTGCTCACTGGTGGTACTTGGGCCCTGGATGTATCAGAACCAATGCCAATGACAGAATTGTATCGCTGCGTTCTGTACGCGCCAGCTTCATAGCTCTCAGACTTGACCGCAGGATAGAGGCCTGGGGAGTGTGCAAATTGCCCTTGGTAACCTCCGTGTGGATGGCCTTGCCCAAGTCCATCATATTGCCCATATCCATTGTACATACTTGAGTTTGATCCGTAAGTGATGGGAGGTGTAGGGAGAGACATTGGTCGATGTGTTATTGTTTGGTTGGTCATTTCATACCCATTGCGAGCATATGGGTAGCTGGCGTAAACAGATCGATCGTCAATTCGGTCCATAGAGTCGACCTCGTCAATTGGTGTCCGGAAATTTTGCTTCGTGATGAGATCAGGTCTTGGTGTGATATGCTGGAATCTGGGATCTTTGGAGGGGGTCGTAAATTTGTTGTTCATAACATCTGCGACGGTGTAGTAGGAGACAAGATGGTGCGAAACACCCCCCACTGTGACGCTGACCGTCTTCTTCACCAAGCCTTCCTCCTTGAATCCATAGGAGTCTACCAAAGATCCGATCAATGAGCGTTCTGTTTCTTTGCTGAGAGAGTTGGGATTTTGGGGGTCGAAGGTTGATGCTGCTGTTGAAGCTGCATTGTAGCCATTACTCATGCCACTTCCACCGAACGGCTCCGGCTTGCTGATGCCTGGAGACCTTTTGCTACGCTTCATTGCCCTCTTCTTTTCTCCAGGTGGGAATGGCCGTTCCAGTTCACGGTACACAAGGAAGTTCCCCAAGATCCGACTGGGACTCCATGGTACCCCGTCAGTCCACCGTTTGATGCCGGACGAATGCTCCTCGTATATGAAGACATTTCCGCTCTTGATCAGACTGACTCTCTCGCGGTCGTGTGGACGGCGCGCAACATGGTTCAAGGCGCCGCTAAGACAAGCCTCGAAAAGAAGAAGAGCATCCTGAGTAGAAGCAATATGGCCAAAGAAGGTTGGCGAGAGTGGTGAAGCTGATGCCATTGTGAGAGTGTGACAGGATATCTGGAAGGAAAGTGATGTTTGCTTAATATGGTCGAGGTGAAGTTGCAAAGAATCTCATCAGATGTCGTCGGAGGATATCCCTGAAGTGGAAAGGAATGGCTTCAGTTGATGCTCCGGTACTCCTCGGGGAATGGGAGCAAGGACTTCTTTATCAAACCTTCAGTTGGCGGGGCGGTGGGATGCCGGTGGAGAGGGAGGTTCGGATCGACTGCGAGCTTTGGGTTCCCTGTTCAGGTAGGGGAGGGTACAGTACAGCTGGGTGGGTATGTTTATGCCTTGGCCTTGTGCTCGCCGTCTAGTTCGCTGACCAACATTCAAACGCGAGGAAGAAGGGATGGGCCGAAGGTTGTTTGGACCGAGCAAGTTGATGGTAGAGCATTCGTAGATTACAAGAGCACAATGCGGAAGGTACTGCTCTGATCCCGCGAGAAAGGGAAGGGGATGGTGGGTTCGCAGGGTAGGGCAGGGTGAGGTGTTAGGTGAACGTGCTTTCCGTTTTGTCTCCTCTCAAGGTTCGCTTGGCAATCGGATGTGACCAAGGGGAGCCCTATCCAGGTCGGGAATCCTGGAGCAATACAAATGCCGTTGACTCTTGCGGTATGCCGGGATGGACTAGGGAAGAAGGAGAATGAATGACGCGCAGCCGAGAGTTGAGAGGAAGACGATAACGGCGAGAATGGCGACGACGAGGAGGACGACGACGACAGAGAGGCTGAGCCAGATATTTGAGGGGTGTAGGCTTGGCTTGGAGAATACAAGTCTGGGCAGAACGGCATGCAAGTGAAGAAAGAAGGCTGCTGGGAAGCTTTGGATATTAAGCTAAGGTCGTAAGGTTGAGGCGCGGCGGGAGGTTTTTGGGGGTTGGCAGCCCGGAAAATGGAGCTCCCAATTGATACCGGCTCGATCGATATTGGAGGACTGGGGTTGCTGGGTATGGGGGGCTTTTGATCAAAGCCTGTCCATCCTGCGTTGAGTTGGCTTGACTCTCAAGTAGTACCGAGAAGTACCGTGGTGGAGACTCCGTGGAGAAGAAATAGAGAGAAACTGCAAGACCAGGATATGACAGGAGAGGACAGGACAGGGAGGATATCAGACACTTCGAGCGTGCAGGGACAAGGGCAAGGGAAGGTCAGGAAACAGGACAGGCAGGTTTGCGATTCATTCATTTCATAAACAAATCCAGGCCGGGAGGTAGGAGACAGAGGCGGCGACTACCGTCAGCTAAGACAAATAGAACGTAGCTTGGATCTCTGAGCCTTGACTGTTGAGGGCCTTTCAGGGAGTAAGCAGACCATCACACAGACTCTATCCACTGCCAGTCCGGGAGTATAGAGCAGGGAAGGGTCAACAAGCTCGACAGGGTCTCCTCCAAGCATGCAGCTCTGCTCTTCGAGGAAACAGGGATCCAACACACCTGGCGCGAGACTACTTGTACACTAAATAGCGCGTGGCGCACCGAAGAGGAGGAACGGGGGAGGAGCGACAGGGACCAAAAGGGTTGTGGGCCGTTGACCATCGCTGCCCTAGCTTCATCAAGTAGTGAAAGGAAGAAGGACAGGGACGTCAAGAAGACAACAGGGGGTCCATGACAGAGAAGTGGAGGTTGCCGCGAGATACGAGTCTTGGAATTGATCACCGTCCAAATAGGAAAATTCCCATCGACGTAGAATACTACTGACACCGCAATACTTTTGAGTATACTGCAATACTGAGAGGAGAGAGATTGTTGATGGAAAATGTTTGGTAAAGTGATGAGGGACTGGCGGAGGCGGACGAAGCGAGCACACCACAAGGACTCGATCCAAGCCCAAGGGTCTCGATGGCGACCAGGACTACGCCTAATGCGGCGATACAGCACTGCAAGACCAGGGCGCGGCAAGGTTAGCTGGCCGTGTCTTACACTACCGTTCGTTGAAGAACCGCGCCCAAATGCCCAAGATCGACCGAGTCCAATCAAACCAGGCCTGCTGAGTCTCCCCGACTCGCTGCCCTACCCGCCATGTCTCTCGTCCTTCTACCATGCCGGGGTGAGAATTCAAGCGGAAAGCTTGAGACAACACTGAACCATATTGTCCATATGTGGGATCGCGACCAGAGATACTCAAGTTTTTGCCCAGAGTACCTGTCTATTTCCTATACCCATTGGGCCTTTCATGACAGAACGATCTTATAGGAATTTCTGTAGCTATTTCCCTGCTCTGTGATATAGTGGTGCAATCATGGAATCATGGCATGGTATGGTAGTCCCTTGATCAGTCATTGTTTGATACCCAAGGACCAACTCTTATTTATGGCCTTTGCAAGTCATCCACTCAATCCAAAACCTCCCAGATTCGTTCTTCAACGATCATTTTGTGGTTCTAATAATAAGATCCCGCAGTCTCAGCCCTGCTGGTAATGGATTCAGGGGGATTGCTGGAGCGAAACAAGACCCATCAACCCATTGATTGCTTGAATATTTATTATTGGAGATGGTATTTTTGAACGCTTTAGACTCTCGATTGCTTTGTTGCCCAGACTTGTTATTCTTAGAGACGCCATTTGTGGTCGTAGAAACCCGACTGCTTGGTCGAACGGAACTCTCGCTCTGTCGGATTCCCAGCAAACTCTACTGCACGAGCAGTGAGGTGAAAAGGTATGAAAAGGTGGAGATGTACCACTGAGGTACCCCCAGCGAAAGGGTATCACTTTGTGGAGTAGTTGACGTGCCGGTATAGCGAGTGTTAGTGACCTCTCTAGGCTCTTTAGTGGTGGTGCTTGCTGCCCACTTCGAAATCATACGTTAATGAGGCATCAATAATTGACCCTGCTGCCATCGAGAAGTCAGTTCGGCATTCGGATTACTCTCTTGCTAAATCACGGTCGGTGTAACTATTGCCCTTCAAGCTTCTATACATTGGTATCCGGTGCGAACTGGAAGACCGACCACCACCCACTGCTCGGCCGAGCTATCCACGAAATCCGCAAGCTCGTCGTCACGCAGCCACTGGATACAGTATGGGACCTTGAATGAAAACCAAGGCATGGCCATAGCCAACCGGGCGACCCGGAAGCAGATCGGCATTCCTACAGTCTAAAAGCATCCATCGTTGTTGTCTGCCGGTATTCAAGCGTCGCTGTGTCCGCACACGCCGAGTTTATAACTTTATACAAAGAATTGACAAGGTAAAGGAAAGGTCTCTCCGGCTGGCGGATAGCTCAAGGTACCGAGATGGGTACACTCCGCGATGTGATATGATCGAAATAGTGATATAAAATATGGGGCAACCAGGGTATGAAAGGGGCAGTGAGCGCGATAAAGCTGGGCAAGGCCGACTGTGATCTTGTGCAACGTCAGGTTCTTTTGAACCCCAGCTCATGGCGTTATTCGAATTCGCATTCGCGCATTCTTAAGAGCCGAGGGGCCACTCTTGCTGCGTCTCGCGCATGGCGAAGCAGCTACCTAGGCATGCTCATTGCTCACCACCTCACACAGCGGCACTACAGTACACATCAGTATCGTAATAAAGCTGCGAGGTCCGACAGTAGTTCGAAATAGGCCGACCAATCTGTCTCTCCGCCCACCTTCTCGTCTGGGCTCTGCATCATGACGACGAAATATACGGTGCGCCACTGGTTGGCCGTTAGGGAACCATACCAACTGGATGAACATGCAGTTTTGGTGGTGGGACGGAGACAGAAAACGCAAGCCTGCCCAGTCTTCGTGGAATGTAGATCTTAATAGTGACGCTAAAATGATTACTATCTGATGCTCCCTAGGTATCGTTGTTAACACGCAGACACGCATAGGTTGAAATCTGATTGATGTGACTTGATCTGGTTAATTTGCCGATCTTCTCTCCACATTGGACTGGGCACTGATCTACTCAGACAGTTGGGGGTGTAACGTAATATTTATTCTCCTCATCGGCAGTAGCTTACCTGCGACTTGATGGCAACTTACTGGTTAGGACAGTCAGTTCTAGGCTTTGCGTCACACTCTTCTTAGACTTCTCTCTGACACTACACTGAGGAATGGCTAGAGCTGTGAGAGCCATGCGAGATCAGTTCTCCCCACGATGCGCATTGCTTGTTGGTGATTCTAACTTCAATCTACCCCAGGGACAAGGCGCCATTTGGGTTGGAACTCAAACTCAAAAATGGTAGAAAGTCAAATTCTCAGGTCCCAGCATCGTGGGCAAAGATCTAACTCGTCAATTCATCGACATGTCATAGCGGTGAATCTGGGGCACCAAGCACAGTCTTCAATTGGCACGGTCGAAGAGCGGCACAAACAGCGGGAAAATTTCCCGAACACAGTAGTTCAGATGCTATGCGTAGAGGGCGTGCTGGTGCGGACTCGCGTCTTCGAACTTGGATTCAGATTCCGAAGTCCCTGCTCCTCTACACTTCAAGCTTGTTCTTGAATAAGGCTGAGGCGAGAGATGAAGTTGATTTAATCTCTTTGACTTTGAACAAAGCTCCAACCTAAGCTTCACTGACAGTTGATGGCAACCCTAAACCGGGGATTTAGAAAGTCCATTGAACTTTGTTGACAACCCGTTGTTGCGCGATTCAAACTTTCTCTTCTGGTTGCGGCCATTATAAGAGATCGCTTCTCTAATCGCAGCTAGTTCTTGGCCGTTGTGGGACTAGCTTATGAGCTAAGTAAGTACAGCAGTTCCACGAGGGGAGATGGAAGTGCTTGATGAGATCCTGCCTCTGATTCCTGCTGGAATGAATTCTGAGACCAGCTGCTCGGCTGGCTTGATTGAATTGGGAAGGGGGAGAAACTAGATGTCTGGCGTGTCTGGCGCCACATTCTGCAGGCTGACTCGAGGGACCGCGAGAGATATTTCATCAATTATTGGCAATGCTTTGTCGGTCAGACACTGCTGATCTGTTTCTCCTAAATCGTAAAAATAAATCGCCCAGTAGTGTGCGCCTGTGCTTGCCATTCCAGCACAAGGGGCGTTCCGTGAGTAAGGTTTATGAATGATTGCCCTGGCCACGGCAAGAAACAACCATAACTGTTAAGGTTAGGGCGTCAATGGACGCTTTGTACTACGGCAGGCGCTCGTCGTCGATCGATCTCACAGTAGCGCGGTGGAAGGTCTGGCTATGGAAGATCGACGATACATGGTCAGATCCAAATGATACAGATTGTTAGAGCAGCTGACCCAATAGTAAAAAAATGACAGAAGGGATCAATATGAAAATGCGTTGGCATTATTTTATGCCTGTCCATCTTCAGCAGCATCTACTGCAAGCGCTGTTCTCGCCAGGACGTCGGTATCAGATCTCATAGGTTCGGCTGGCTAAATAGACTGCACCACACCTTGAGAAATTATTGGAGTCTAGGTCCATGATCTCCAGGGTTGTCTCGGCGATTGGCGGTCTATGAGGCACGACGGCCTGGCTGTGCATGATGCTGGAGTCTTGGAGGGTTTTTCATTATTTTGAGTGATGTTGTTGAATCAGGAAAAGATGCAAACATGTCTGACGACCTGTGGGAATTGTATATATCTCAGCATGTCGTGAACATTGAGATCCGCAAGTTGCTTTTTTTATAAAAAAAAAATAATAAAAAAAACTTCACGACCATCTAATAAGCATTGACCTAATCGTCCGGATCTCCAACTGACGACATCCGCAAAGTCTTGCCGAAATGTTCGGTACTCACCCTTTGCTCTGAAATACAGTCCTGGCCTCGGGGTCCGGGAAGTGCATACATGTAAGTGCGAATACGAAGCGAGAAACTTCGGGTTCGAGGACCAGTCACCTCAGAATCGATTCTCAATGACCACCTGAGCTGCTGAAGGTCTGATGGAAGGCTTTTGCCGGGCCACAGGGAGCTTGGGCAGGTGGAGGCGATTGGGTGGGAGCAATCGGATCGGGGCTTTTCACAACCTCATCAGGATTTGCGACTTACTAGTATTCGTTTCTGCAAGAACGGGACGCGTGGGCTTGACCAAGCCAGACCGACACATCCACACATACAGTAAATCCTTCGTGGTTCAAGTTCGGGTCAAGACAGTAGTGTAGAGCAGGCGCCTTTGGAGCCAGGACTCAGAGGAGAGAGAGCCCCTCATCTGAGCGAGGAGATTCGGTTGATGGGACAGTTCCGGGACGAAACAAGCCGGCGGCTCCCACCCGGTCCTCGCTGCCCAGAAACCCGAACTTGTTTTCCACTCATCCTCGAGTTCAAGGCGAGGATGCTGGCTGGTCGAATGGTCATAGATCGGCAGGAACAGCAAGGCTTAGGCAGCTTTCTCGACGCTTTGACCAGACGAAGAGGGAGTCGATCGAACTACCAAAATGCGAACTTGCGAAGAACACTGGTCCTCCTTCTCAGGCGCCGCTGCTACCTCCAACTAGACCACCTACGATAAGTGTATGGCTCAAGAGCTTCAACAATAGCGTACAATGCAGATGATCCTCGGCGATATCATAGTCATCGTAGCTAATGTTTCACCACTTGAAACATTTTCACGTGGTTGGCTTTCTCCCATCTGTCTTGGTGAAAACATTAGTTGGAACGAGATCCGTTTGGTTCATCTTCTCCCCTTGGTTCGTGCGAGCCTAGTGGCTGCATGTTCTAGAACTTAATCAGCTGTTTCTCTGATCTCAGTTGTCTGTGTGTCTGCAGAAGTGCTTGACTTAGACCTCCTTTCAGTAATGCTCCGTAGTTATACAAAGCATTGCACTGTCTGTTGAAATGTCCGATGCGAGATTTACTCCAAGGTGCAAATCTCGGGCTCTAGGACATGCAATTCAGCTTAACTGCGTGTGTGTACCTTTATGACGAAAGCTTGCAGACGTACCTGGTCTCTACGCCAAATCTGTCGTTCATGTGGGCTCGGACAACATCGACGTTCAATATCTCGAAGGACAAGAGGGCGTAGAGTTTTGCTGTGGAAGGCTGCTCCCGATTAAACGCCTGTGCGCTCTGGCTGATGGCTGTCTCTGCGCATGATTAACAGCTGGGATGATGCAGGTGGCTTCTTGCGCAGTCGACCTTTGGCCCTATCGAATTGACACCCAACTGCACCAACACAACAGAATCCGCTCTGGGGTGTCGAGTTGGTAGGCATTAACAACACAAAGGTGCCCATGCCTCAGGCTACTCAGCCACTACTCGGAAATTGTATTTCACAAACCAGTATTTGTCAGTAAAAACAATGTCACACAAGAACAAAAGTACCTCTCATCTCCTTATCTACACGAGTCATGGGCATAAACACACCAAATCCGCCGCGGCCAACATTCCATGTTCGAAGACTGCTGTTGCGCCAGTTGTAATTACGGTCTGCCAGACATTTCCTCATTACCTGCCATCATGTCTGAATGCGTTTGGCTTTGTTAGAGCCCTTGGAAGATGCCGTTTTCAATGGTGCTGGAAGAACCAAGGCCGACGAAGTCCATATTGACTGCCAGGTACTTGCATGGGTACGGGTACCTGACCAACGAAGATATCCATACCCAAAGATGCCTCGTAATTGTCTTCGCGAGTCGAATGTTGCTCACTGCCCGCTTTGATCGTCAATTCGACCACTGGGAGGATGACTCCGCATTCCCAGTTTCGACAGGTGAGTCTTGGCTCTCTGGTATTCTTGTCCCTTACAAGGCGTCCCCCTACGGTTTGAAGTCTATTAGCAGGAGCTTCAAATGGGACTGCATCTTGTGATAGCGCTTCCAAGAAACTCGCTTGTATAACAATAACATCAGTGTAGACACGCGGCTGAGCCAGTCTTGGCCAGCTCTTGACCAACTCGAAATTTCCAGTAAGGTAAGGCTGTCGAAAATAAGATTTTGTGACCTTCCTTTTGAGGCAAGTTACGACGAGCGCGTAAGCAATGGTCTCGTGACGAGGACATCAAGACAATTGAAGCCATCTTGAGTCTCGTCGAATCTTGGCATCTAATGTGCAGCATATGAGAGACAACTTGACATATGGCTTGCTTGGCGCCATGGAAAGATCAAGGAAGAACAGCGCAAAAGTTCAAATCAGACGGCAATGGAATGAAACTTACAGGCAGACTCAGACAAGTTGGCGGATCCCACATAGGCCCATGCAATCTTTCTGTCTTGTTCATCACCATTTCCCCTGACAAACATCATCTTACTGTGCATCAACAGACCGGGTCTCAGGCTCTGGCAATCGCGCATCAGATGCCTGGGAAATGTCGTTGAATCGTACCACTTCGCTTGTAGGCAAATGGTTCCACCACACTATGAACATGTCAGTCGGCACTCGGGCATTAAGCGCTTAAACGCGAAGTTGAGGATAATTCCATACCCCAATTCCTCCGCGGGAATTAGCCACCGTCTCCGCAGTTGGGAAGTAGATACGGAAGCGGTCTTTCAGGGTGTCCGAGAGTTTGTGCTCCGTCTCACACATTCCCTTGTTCCTTGTTGACTTGCCGGCACGCCATCCATACTCCACGAGTCCGTCATCCCCTGTAGTATTCACCCTGTCAGCTCTTGGTTCATGGAAGGCCATGTCAACCGGATCCATCACGCGAAAACCTTGGCACGTCAAGACCCTGTCCTGGTCGCCTCGGAAAATTCCCATACTGGTAATGTCACATTTCCAAGATATCCCAGATGATACCAGGTGATCGAGAGAGGTACGAATAGAGGCGTTTACCTTGTGCAGCGTTGTACAGGCTCATCAGGAAAGTTTCGTTAAGGCTGCCAATTGATGCTGCCTAAGAAAGATCAGTACATGGGTAACGAGTAATTATACCTGGGGTAAAGGTTTCATACAAGAAAGTCAATGTTCAGGGCTGCATCTGTTTGCAAGCCAAGGTTTTGGATAGCCGTTCCCCTAGAAATCAAGACTTGAATTAGAGCTGAATCTCAAATATACCTTGGCAACATGTGGCATTCGTCAGCAGTCCTTAGCATGTCAAGGATTGAAGGGGAAGTGTAGGACGCGAAATGGTATCCTACAAGCCACAATATCCAGTTCGTTTCCATGTCTCCTGGTCTGGATGTGATCCACCTCTACAGGAAGTTAGACCACCTTCGAATGGGAGTGAAATATTAAGACTCACATGGAGTGTATAAATGCCATCTGTGATGTACGGGAGAAGTCGAACTTCTTAAGACTTTGTATAGTTCCTTGGTCAAGGCTCATGGCATCAAGAAAGAAGAACAGCTAGTTGTTTGAAAATTTAGCATATCTAGATCGTTTGATACAGTCTCAGTGGTGAATAGCCCGAGACATTCCAACAACAAGAAATGGTCATTATCCTGGCACTTACCTCCTCAGCAAAATGTGTAGGCTCAGGAACCTCCTCACCCGGCTGTAATCGTGGAAGGTCGATCAAGAAGCAAACATTCTCCATTACACCTGTCTCGCCCCAGTCATAAGATGTAAGGTTTGCACTGGGGACGACGACTCTGAGATGTGTTGAGTACGAGAGAAGCTGAAGCTTGGAGTGCATGCAGTTTATATTTCCCTCCATAGAGGGAAAACAAAACCGATACTTGCTAGGTGCCATCGAGCGTATATTCTGCTTCTGTTAAATGTTAGTGCCCGTCCCCAAAGCAAGGAAGCCTGTTTGCACTACAGCGACCTCGAAAGAGCAATGACTAGCAAGCTGTTAAGAGTCTCGCAAATCTAAAGAAACACGATATGACCAGCTACGTTCCAATCAATGCTACGCTGAAAAGGTCGTTGAACCTGATCACAAACAAGCTGGCAGGGTGCTAACTTTGACAGCAAGCTCAGCGTAGAGCATCCACGTACCTCAGCAGCAGTCTTAGCTTGAAGAACCCATATCACCTTTGTCTTCGGATCAAGTTTTGATTCAACCCATTCGGGCTCGACTTGAAAAGCACTGAGAACTGCTAGCTTAAGGTCGTCCTTTTGCAGGACTTCCTCGATCTTGATGTCGTCACCTAAGCGAGGGACTCCTTTCACCCCTAGACAACGGAGGTGTCAGTAAATGCTTGATCTAGGTTATCTTGGGAAGAGTGAAAGACATGTCCCGAATGCGTCTTGAAACATTCACGAAAGGAAATTCTGGACTTCTCAACACTAACAAGTTTTTTTCACAACGCCATCCGGATGTTGTATACCGGGCTTGCTGAGAAGTTCTTCATTCCGGGAAAGCATGGTTGGCAAGATGGGCGACATCTTTTGGCGCTTCTCCTCGTTTGATTGGGACGTGAAATGAGTTTGACCAAAGGCTTCATCTGCACTGGCCTTCTCTTGCTCTCTTAGGCGGGGTGGTGAGATCGAAGCATGTCTTTTGCTACTGATTGTTGGCTGGCTACTTTCCGATCTTTGCTTCTGCCGTTGTAAGCGCTCAGCCTCCATGGCCTTTCGATCCAAACCAAGTAAACCACTGGTCTGAGTTGCACCCATCGCGGCCTCTCCTCCACCGTTTGATGTCTCGCGACCAATACCGCCATTCGTCTGCAGTGAGGGCGTACCAGCTATCTGTCCTGGCTTGACGGACTTGAATGGTTTCGTTGAGGTGTCTTCCGAGCCTCGAATCTTCCTCGCTGTCACTGGAGCGTCGAGATCATCGTCTTCGTCGTCGTCGTCGTCACTTACAAGATCGATTGCATTAGACTTGCTGCCTGGAACAGGAGATCTTTCTTGTAGAGATAGAGCTACTGCTCTCTTGAAGTCTTCATCGGATTCGGTGTCTGACATGTTTTTGGTCCTCAAAGAGCGGTGTTATGGATCGAAAAGCTAAGATATCTGCGACAACCTGTTGCAAATCGATATCTGCAAGATTTATGGACGAGATCCTTGCTAGAAAAGCAGTCCGAGGTGAGTCAAGTGCTTTGTCTTCCGGTGAAGATTGGCTGAGGTGAATGTTGTGCATGTCACGTGAGTGCCCACGCGACCTAGGAAGGTGCGATGACCGCCTGGATCTGGGCGTCAGCAGGAAATGTGATGCTTTGGAAAGAGCTTGCCTTTTCAACAGCTTATGATTGGTCTGATATAACTGAGTCCACAGCGTTGCTAGCGTTGTTGCTGTTGCTATCAATTTACAGATCTTGGAAGTGCCTGTCTGAGGTTGAAGTTCGGGAAGCGCGTAATTCTGGCCTGTGATCTGCGCTGCCACAAATTTTGCAATACCCCGATCATCAAGCGACACTTTGCATGCCCCCAAACACAGGCATGGGGGCATTTACTATTATCTAAGCGAGTACCAACATCGCCCAGCCCAGCCGAAGAAAGCTGCTCAGATGGAGAAGGCGTGAATCCGATATCTGCGATTTTGACAGGCTATTACTGGCAAGTGCGAAGGTCTAATTCCAGTCCGAGCGAATTTAAATATTATTACAATTTACCTGCCTTCGCCAAGGCACGCGTGTACGAAACTCTTTGTGTCGCTCCTACGAAAATGACTAGTCAATGACCTCACGACTCAGCCTTCCATAAAGTACCTTCGTCCATCACATCACCACCACTTCCTTTCTCACTGTCAATCACATTTGATTATCGGCTCCGTATTGTTATATCCATTACTGAGCCTCCTTGTTGGCACAAGTTTGATACAAAAATGTCGGTCCAGAAGAAGAGGAAGGTTATGATTGTCGGTGGGGGAGCTGCAGGAATGGTAAGCTGAACTTCTATATTCTTGATATCTAAATTTGAGGTGATAGAAATATTAGACACGTCAAACTGTGGGTTAATGCTTAACTTAACATATTCTGCAGTCATGCGCGGCTACTCTTGCTCAGCATCCCGAGAATTTTGAAGTCACAATCATAGAACGCAATGATGTCACAGGAGGTCAAGCAACGTCAATTTCAATAGACAAGGAGAGATATGGCACAGACTGGATGAACGACGGTGTTCAAGGAGGCTCTCCAGTAGGTTCAACACTCGTCGAGAAATTACATTCGTGCTGACTCAAGACAGATCTTCAAACACACCTTCAATTTCTTCAAGAAATACGGCCACGAACCCCAAGAGGTCAAGTTGCAAGTAGCTTTCGGTAAAGGACCTGATGGGTTCTGGACCAATTGCTTCCCGAGCAACCTAATCAATCAGTATTCCGGCGACATTAGGAAATTTGGCAAAGTCCTCAAGCTCATCAAATGGACCATGCCACTCCTTGGTCTGGTTCCCATCCGTATCATGCTTCGCATGTTCTTCTTCAGTAAGGACTTTGGCGATAAAATGGTCTATCCACTCATCGCTCTGTTCCTGGGCACCGGAAATCAAACGGCGAATGTCTCGTGTGCTATTCTAGAGAGGCTGTTTGATGACCCCAACATGAAGCTATGGGACTACGATGCGGAGACACTCTTACCCAACCTGCCTACCATGGTGACTTTCCCAAATCTGCATAACTTCTATGAAGACGTGAGCCCCTTACTCCAATCCTTCAAAAATCGCGACTAATTCACGCCCCAGTGGAGGAAAGATTTGCAATCCAAAGGAGTTGAAATTCGACTCAAGACAGAAGTTGCTGAGATCACACAAAGGAACGATCAGGGTGTCGTTATCCAAACACGTCCTTCTTCTGAAGATAGAGACGACGATACTACAACATCAAAATCCAAGACCGAAACCTTCGACGAACTAGTGATGTGCGTCCTCGCAGATGATGCCCTCAAGCTCTTAGGAAAGACCGCAAGCCGGAAAGAAAAATTCGTTCTGGGTGGAGCTAGCTTCTACGACGACATCACAATTACACACTCGGACAGCAATTACTTCAAGAAGCACTACGAGACTGAATTCGACCCCAAGCTTTGCGCAGATCCAAAGTCCAAAGCACAGGAGGATCAAATCGCGTTTGCGAAGGGCGAGCAGAAGGGACCAGATGGAGAAGAGAAGGGGTTCAGACCAATGTACTACACCAAATCGTACAAGCAGGATCCAAAGAAGATCGAGATGTCATTCGACTGCTCGAACTACCAGCATCAATTCCGAGACAGCTCTGATAGTGAGAATCCTGGTGAAAAGGCACACGTGTACCAAAGCATTTTTCTCGATAAGAGAAATGACAAGCTCTGGACTATTGGTGAGATTGACGAGACGAAGATCATTGAGAGGAAGTGGTGGCATCAGTTGGGACATAGATGGCAGCACTATGTTCGCGTCGTGCCAGGTAAGCCATCCTGGATCGCGCTTCTGTATGCTAGACCAGAACTAATTGTCAAAGGAATGATGTTCATCAATGGCAAGAACAACACCCTGTTCGCTGGATCGTGGACTCTAGTGGTATGTAGTTCCAATTCCCGCCCCCCTTGCTTTGCTAATAAATTGTAGAACATGCACGAATTAGCCTGTGTTAGGTAAGCCTTTCCCCAATCCATTTTCCTGTCCTATGGGAATTCATGCCCTTCAATCGGAAAGTTACCGTACTGTATGCTAACAGAGCCTTAGTGGAATCGCAGCAGCTTATCGCTGTAAGTATTTCCCCCCTGTCTCTTCTCCCCATGCCCTACCCTCTCTGTTCGCCCGTCCACCGGCGTCCAGCCAAATACTCAGCCCCTCGAACAAAGCTAATACCCCTCCTAGTGGGAGCGAAATACACCAAATTCGACGACTTCGCCGAAGACTTCTTCAGCAAGTACCTGCTCCTCTCCCACGGTGTCCGGTTCGGAGCAGAAGAGAAGAGACGGAAAAAGCAGCACTAGGCGGCAGACTGGGATTCAGGACGATGGCGCCAACTTCCTCCGTAATTCAGTGCTCACAATGTCGCTGCCTCCAGCTGGGACATCGAAATTGCTCATTTGCCACCTGTGACCTGTACAGTGTTGTATGTACTAAATAATTTGAGTTTTCCAACCGCACTAGAAGCAAAGAGGCATGACCATGAAGCGTCAACATTTGACTTTGGCGATGTTTGACCTGCAGGAACGATAATCAAACTTGGGAATGAGCAAGTTTAGGGGTGCTGAAAGTCGGGGAAAGTTTCGTGTAGAACTAGATGCAATGCAGATGTAAGGGGAGGATTAGTAAGTTGCATGGTTATGAGAAAGTTTGGGGACGGCTCCCACTTCAAGGTTGTAATTTTCCTGTTTTTCCGCAAGAGGAAGCAAGCGCGCGAATCAGCTTGTAGTGGGAAGTTTTTGAAAATATGAAGATGGAAAAAAGGGGTAAGGAGAAAGGCCGTTAATTATCACATTTGATGTATCCTATCGTACATTCTAAGTCTCCAAAGACGTGTTGATACATAGATGTACAGCTCTCAGCTAAGAGAGCATTCCAGCGCCAACTCCGGAATATGCAAGATTCATCCATCTGTTCCTCAGATCCAAAAACTCAACTACCAGTACTAACCATAAACTCCTTCTTCCTCGCAGCAATCTCTTCGAACGCAACTGCCTTCGCGGCGCTTCTCTGTCTGTTCTGCACAAAAGCGAGTAAACGCAACGTTCCAGCAGGCGTCATGCCCTCTATCCGTCTCGCCTGACCCACTGATTCCGGCCTCGTAGCATTCAGCAGCGACTTCTCGTGCATCGACAACCCGAAGATACTGTCATAGTCCAAGTCCAGAGGGAGTTTGAGGTTCTCGTCTTTCTGGAAGACGCGCATGGCTGCTGTTTGCTGTTCTACATATGGAGCATAGACGGCTTCTATGCCGACTCGTGTTTGTATGCGCGAGTTGTACTGGTTGATCTCTGGGACAAGGGATGCCATATCTGCGAGTGTTACGCCTGCTAGGCGTAGGACATCAAACGCTGTTCGACGAGTCGAGTCATTGCCAACTTTGAAGCCATCTTTGATCCAGACGGGGGCGCTGGAATTCTTAGCCATAAGAGCTGCTTTCAGTCCCTCAATTTGGGACAGCTCATCTGAGAAGCTAGACCAGCGCTTGTCGCTGACTATACCTGCTTCTCGGCCCTTCGCTGTGAGCCGCATGTCGGCATTGTCTGCGCGGGCGCTCATACGGTACTCGCTGCGTGATGTGAACATGCGGTATGGTTCCGAGACGCCCTTGGTGATGAGATCGTCTATCATGATTCCAATGTAGCCATCGCTTCTGGAAAGTACAATTGGAGGTTTCGATTGTGAAGATAAACCAGCGTTGACTCCAGCTATGATACCTTGTGCGGCTGCTTCTTCGTAGCCTGTCGTTCCATTGATCTGTCCTGCTAAGAAGAGCCCACGAATCTTCTTGGTCTCGAGAGTAGACTTGAGACTTCGGGGGTCAACATAATCGTACTCCACCCCGTAACCTGGCTGTAACATTGTGACGTTTTCCAAGCCCTTAATGGTCTTCAGCAATTGCTCCTGGGCTTCTGCTGGGATAGTCATGGAAATCCCGTTTGGGTAGATCACATCACTATCAAACCCTTCTGGCTCTAGCCATATGATGTGCTTCTCCTTGTCCGAGAATCGGATGACCTTGGATTCTAGGGAAGGACAGTATCTCGGACCCTTCACTGTTTCTCTAATATGAATTGAGTTTGCAAGATTGGCTCTCACCACATCGTGCGATGCCTCGTTCGTATTCGTTGCATAGCACAGCAACTGATCCTCAACCGAGACAGACTCATTCAGAAAACTGAAAGGCATTGGTGGATCATCTCCAGCCTGAGCGTCTAGAATGCTGAAATCGATAGAACCTTTAGCCAGTCGTGGAGGAGTACCAGTCTTCAATCTTCCCAACTCAAAGCCTGCATCCTTCAGTGATTTGCTCAAGCCAAAGGTGGCTGCTTCGCCCATGCGGCCAGCAGGATGGCACTCCAGTCCAATGTGGATCTCGCCACCTAGAAAGGTCCCAGTCGTAATAACGACATGGTTGGTCTGTATAATCTCTCCCGACTCTAGTCGGACTCCGGTAATCTTCCCGCTTGGTATCTGGCCTTCCTCATGAGTGACAATAATATCCGCTACACTTCCAGGCACAATCGACAGATTCGGGTATGTTTCCAATTCCTCCCTCATATGCTTCTGGTACAATTTCCGGTCTATTTGGGCACGAGGTCCCTGTGAGATATAAGCACTTGTTGCCATCCCACGGGAAACTCCAGAGGACATACCCAGACAGCCGGACCCTTCTTCCTATTCAGAACCTTGAACTGCACCCCAGCCTTATCTATTATCCTTCCCGCGACACCATCCAAAGCGTCAACCTCCCTCAGCATCGTCCCCTTCCCGATTCCACCAAAGCTTGGGTTGCAGGAGCACACCCCGATGTTTTCGAGTTTCGGGGTAATGAGCCCAGTTCTGGCACCGGATCGGGCTGCACCAGCGCATGCTTCGGAACCAGCATGGCCTCCTCCTATGATGACGACATCGTACGGTCTGGATGCAGTCAGTAAAGAGCTGGCTGAAATGGGGAACGGACAAACTACCTATGGTCTTGCGCAACAGCAGCAAGATATCGCTGTTGCCGCTGAATGGACTGAGGCCGAACGAAACGACCCAAGGACACAGGTCGAGCACATACTGTCCGTCGATTCATGATGGCATAATGCATTTACTCCGGCAAGTCTCGATGCCGCAGTGACAAACCGAACGAGTGGATGTCGAAATACTTTTTCGCCGCGAGCGCGCCTATCGGGCGATCCAGCCTAATGCACAGGGGGTTCGGCTGATAAGCCAGGGATGTTGACGACATGTCAGGGGGCAAGACTGTTGTTGATTTAGGGATTTCGCAAGCGACCTGGCCATGAGAACAGTCATGGAAAAAACTCCCGACTTTGCAAGTTCAAGTTGGATCATATGACGATTAGTGAAGGGCCTCACTTCTACGATGCACACGAGGAATAGTTGAATGAAATAATCATTCCGTGAGGATGATAATCTCACGCAATTTACTGCTAAGTCGCTATCGCTCGCTACAATCAAGACGAAAGCCCTGATAGTACGCGCGCTCTTCCACCACCATCTCGCTTCCCCTTCCCCATTGACAAAAGAAAAGTAATTTGGTGCAGAATGTGCAGTGATGCCCGAAGACAGACAAGAGAGATACCAATCCGCTCAAGGTCAGACGTAAACCCGTGTGATACCACACATCTTCAACAGAAACTTAAGAAAGAATTCCCATCCAACGTTACATTACCCCCATCCCCATATTTCCGTTCCAAACATGTGAAATTCGAAAATCTGCCGATTAAGGTCTGATGTCCTGAACGTTAACCCCGTAATTCGTGCCATAGTACAGGCAAAATCATGATCGCATGACCCCGTTGTGTCTACCATTCATTTGTGGGGTCCGGCCACCAACGTAATTCGAAGTTGGCACTGAAGCTGCTGGTCCCTGACCCATATCTGTTGCAGAAGAACCGGTAGGCTCAAGCTTCAAGATTCTTCGAAGGCTGTCTTCCATACCCTTGATCGTCGAGTCTGAGTTCCCTGAGCTGGGTGCAAAAGTAGAGGAATCAGCAGACGTGCGAGAAGTGAATTGAGCGCCAAAGTCATTTCCATTAGTATTTGTATTTGTTGGATTTCGTGAAGGAGTGGGCGAGTTCGCATAAACGTGAGTGCGGTCAGGTGTTCTAGTTGGTGTCTTCGTTGGACTGACTTCCTGGCGCAAACCTGAAGATCGTCCTGCTGTTCGTGGTCCATTTGTCATACGTTGGTCAGTACCCAGTAGGTACCCGTTGGCCTGTGGCCTATTGGGGGTTCCAGCACTCCTTGGACCGCTCGGTGCTCCAGCGGGCGGCTGATAGGACTCAGAAGAGTATTTTGGTCCGGAATTTGGAGCCGCTGGGGGAAGTCCCGAAAAGAGATACGCTTTCAGTGCTTCAGATTGATCAACAGACGAGTGGGAGTGCTGTTGTGGTTCTTCAAATGGGCCATTAAGTTGACCGCCAGATCGTGCAGCATTGATCCTCTCAGAGTATGGTGTGGAAAATGCAGGCCCAAGTGGCGTTCCTGGAGCACGATCCCCGTCCAACTCCATGGCAAACATACCACTAGCAGATATCCTCTTCGAATCGCTTTGGCGAGCCCGACTTTGGGTTGGGCGAGCAGGTGGGGTCTGGCTGTTGCGGGGTGAATCTGATGGAGGAGGGAATGGCCCATTGGCGACTGCTAAGGCTTGAGCCGCGCTTGCGCTTCGGGCTCTCTCTTCCCTATCTGCTTTGAAGAAGAGGTCTAGAGGCGACTCTTCTCTCTGCACCCGTTCGATGGAGGATGTGGCTCGCGTGGGTGTCGACTCCGTAGTTGGGAGCGCAGCCCCTTTCAACGACTTCAAACCTTTGACACCTGGCGAGTCAGGAACAGACTTCGAGTAGAAGCTAGGTATCGGAAGAGCTGATGGAGCTGGAGAAGCATGAAATGTCGACCCTGCGTAGGCTGCTGTAGAGGGTGTGTTGATCGGCTTCGCAGACGAGGGCATTCCCGCGGACTGGCCGCCTGTCAAAGGCGGGGTATTTCGGTCCTTTCTGGAAGCTGCAGGAGATGTCATTACATTCTTCGGGCGATTCTTGTTGCGCGATCTTTGCTTTGAACCAGTTTCTGGTGCTGCGGAGCTCGATGTGTTTTGCGACGCAGATTGGTTATCTTTGCGCGGGGTACGCGGAGGCGTGGTCGGTTGTTGGAAGGGAAAGTTTGGCCTCATGTCATTTTGCGAGTTCTGAACATGTGCCTGCGAGTTGAGATGATGGGGATTCTGCGGATGCTGTGTGTTGCGAGGGCTCTGCGACGAGGCTGTCGCAGGCGGCATTGCTGCACTTCGAGTATGACGGTGACGGCTGGGAGGGACGTCTGTAGACATGTCTTCGTTGGCCTGTAAATAAGCGGCCGTAGAAGGAGCGCAAAAGAGGAAACAGTAAAGCAATATTTGAATTCGCTGAGTGATAGAGGCTTGTGTAATTATCGTGACGATTCGTGAATGACGGAGTGCTGATGACTTTGGCCCTTAGGGAGGAGGCGGCCAGGTGCTCGAAGATGGCTGTGTTGTGGTGCGGTATCGGCGACGACTTTGTGTTTGTTTTGTGGATTCGATAATTGAGAGTATTCTATTCATTGTTCTGTGTCGTATCGTCGAAGTGATACTTTGTGGGGGAGGATGATGGAAGTCGAGAGAGTCAGTTGAGTGAGTCCTTGTTGGAGCGAGCGTGAGCCTTCTTGCACCCTCGGCCCTCCCGCTCACCGTACAAACATTCATTCCCAAAGCTCCTGCCTGAAGCTTCACCCAAGCCACCCTCTCACTCCTGCCGGTAGCCTCGCCGCTCGCCTTTCCTCCCCTCGACTTCAAAGCCAGTATTGAGCCGCTACATAGAAGAATTTCACCTTTGAACTGCCTGCGGATTCCTGCCTTGAAATAGTGCACGCCGGCCTGCCTCTGATCGACAAACGAAGCAACGCCCCCGCTACAAATACAAATACAACTCCCAGCTTCTCCCACATCCCACCCACAACCAGAAATTCGCCGACAAACAGGCAAGAAGATCAAGATGGCGGACGTAGACATGACCGATGCTCCTTCTGGTTCAGTTGTCCCCAAGAAGGTTGCTAGCAAGGCGAAAGGCGGAGCTGCTGAAGGAGGGGCAGATGGCAAGAAGCGGTTTGAGGTCAAGAAGGTGAGCACCACCAACGGCATTACCTACTATTCAGAGAACTGATGCTCTCTAGTGGTCTGCTGTGGCTCTTTGGGCTTGGGATATCGTCGTCGACAATTGCGCCATCTGCAGAAATCACATCATGGATCTCTGTAAGTATTTCGCCTCACCTTGGAGTTACTGTCTGACAATTTCAGGCATCGAATGTCAAGCAAACCAAGCTTCTGCCACCAGCGAAGAATGTACCGTTGCATGGGGAATCTGTAACGTAGGTCCAAAATGTCTTCAGAATATGAATAAGAGCTGACAAGTGTTGACAGCACGCTTTTCACTTTCACTGCATCTCCCGTTGGTTGAAGACCCGTCAAGTCTGCCCGCTTGACAACAGAGACTGGGAGTTTCAGAAGTATGGTCGCTAAGTATCTACAACGGTTTCGGACGATCGATGACATGATGATGAATATGGCAGATGTATGGACATTGAGGGGACAAGGGAAGGAAATATACCTCCCGTAACATGGCTTTCAATGCGTAAGGGGCGCAGGGGGGATTTGTCTCCAAACTATGGCGTTCACAAGGAATAGATCCCACAGCGGACACGAGCTGTGGTGAATGGGAACTATCGTCGTGCATTTTGCGGTTTTGCCTCCCAGAATTCGACGCCAGTGTTGCTCGTTATCCATGATTCTTGTGTGCCATCCCTCATTTCTCAATCAACCCACGACCTGCCCATCAACCACAATTCCCTGCGACTGTGACTCCTTTCCACCAACGGGCAACCATTTGACGGGATGACGGTTGAAGAAGGGCCATGGAGGTACGACCAGTAAGAATGTGACTGCAGTACCTCCCAAACCGATGAAGAGGGCACGTTTGATATCTTGTTGGAAGTAGCCGACAATGAAAGAGATGGCCTAGGACAAATTAGGTTTGAACTGGATATTTGATTGAGTGTCATCGTACTCCAAAGATAGCCTGTCGGGAATCATATTAGTCAAGTAGTCCATGTATGGTGGAATGGAGGGGCTTACAAGCAGAGCTGTTGCCAGATATTCTGCCAGGCGTTGTCCTTCAAACTGCGAGCCAATTAGTTTAGGGGAACAAACAATAGGGATGTCGGAGCATCTACGTCAATTTGACCTTCCGCAAGCTCCCGCACTTGATCGAGTATTTGGTCCGCCATGATGATGTGTTGTGGTGGGTGAGGTGCTTGGTCTGACTCTAGGTGAAGTGCCCAGGTGTCCAGACCAAACAGGAGAGAGTCTGCAACCTCAGCTCAGCCTTGTCATTGTCGGCTTCACGTGACAGCCAGGGGTTTTGAGGGATTTTGCAAACGTCTTACGAGGGATTAATCATTTCATCGACGCATAAACCAAAGACTCAAGTACTGAATAATGGGAACATATTGCCTGAGAATATAGGATAGAGTTCAGTCTCACAAAGATCTCCGATACGATGCCGTGGCCGTCCTATGCTTGCATTCATAGTCGCAGCCTCGACAAATTCGAGTCTCATTATTGGCGGAGTCACTGGCCGTGTCTAGTGGGGCCTGGTGAGGGACTAGCCTGCTAGCCGACCAAAAATTGGCTCTTGACCTCGAGTTGCCTCCTCTTCCTCCTTTCTACCACAACAACCTCGAAGGATTGAGATTTCTCAAACCATCTCCTCACATCTACACCACGACATCTTGAGACAACGGCTCACCATCAAAAGACCCGCAGAGCAGAGTAACCTTCTCTGAGATCAACGGCTCCGGCCTTTGTACAATCATTCTTGGCACGTCATAGCCCGACAAACCCTTATCGACATTCACGACTTCAGCTTCGAATTTTCGCACCTCAAATATCTGCAAGAGAGAGCAGATACTACCGCCTCGTACTCAAAAAGAATTTGATCTCGAAATCCTAGTCAAACCACCTCCACCGTCTGCGGCAACCAGCAGATACAGACACGCTCTCTTCCAAGCTCTCCAATAAACCTTACAACCACCTCACCTAGTAATCCTTCAAGTTGGCGGGATTCAATCACTACTCGGTTTGCTTCATTCGTCCGCTTCTTGGGCCAAAGACCTGGGCCTACAGCGGGTATAAGCCTCCATAATTGGTCTACTACGACACCATAACATCACATTGACCAACAACATATTTTCCATTGGGGAAGAAGCTGGACGGATAAGAAACTCGTATCAAGACTGTACAGGGGCATCCTGTGCAAAACCCGCTATCAAATTGACGCCAACACGCGGTGGGCGCTCGTTGCCTGCCTTTACGGACCCGGAGGGTTGAGAGAGGAGAGATAGGGGAAGCTTGAGACAGGAATAGCGGAGGATCACTTGTACGGCTTAAGCCAGCTTCGGGATAGGATACCTGGATACCTTTTGAAAGTACGATATCGACAGTATGTCTGACCAAGAGAGCAACACTAGCACCAACAACTCTGGATACAGCACTCCTGTTCCAGAGTTGGACGACCACCGACATCAGAGCACCTCTGTACAGAAGCCACGCTCCAGACGTGGCACTGTTGATACCATGCACAGCAACTTCCGCCGCAATTTGGAACCGGACCTTGCTCTTGTCAATCAAGGACTTTCTCCAACTATTGCACGAGACTTTGAAGAAGCAGTTGACGATGGAGAATCAGGAGGTGTTTCGCCTCTTCATCTGAGAGCAGCATCTGGTCGCAGCCGTCGAGGGACCGTCACTACTCTTGACCCTCGATCAGTCTCGCCTCCAAGCTCGGTTAAGGCCTTTGCAGAAGCGAGACGCCTCGAGCGAGATTTGTCCGATGCCAACAAGGAGAACCGACGATACGAGGATTGCGACCTCCATAGGACACTCTCAAGCGATAGTCGCCGAAGCAGACGCAGCCTTAGAAGCAGAAGATATACCAACGACAATGATAACAACAGCGTTGCTGATTCACGTCACACGGCCGAAGAAGATGTGTGCTTCCCGATGCATCCTGCGGGAGGAAAGGACTCCCTTAACATCAACTTTGAGCTCCTTCAAGAGTTCATTGATGAGGAAGAGACTCGCGAGCGAACACCACCTCAGGGCCAGCCACAGGCTCGTATTTTCCACGACCTTCGCCCACAGAAGACTGGAATACCAACCATCGTCAACGCAAATGGCGACGTCATTGAAGCTCCTTCTGGTAGAACTTCTCAGCTGAGTGGCAAGGTTACTGAGGTTGAGTTCGACGAGAAGTCCACAGAGCCGCGACTTGAGAACCGATTTGAGTTCTTCTCAACTTTGGGCGAGTCTACCATCCATGCCGCCGACTTTGGTGATTTGGTTCTGCCTGGTGAGGATGTTCGCAGCCTGTTCACTTTGCCACCAACAGCAGAAGATGAAGATGGCGTGTGGTGGTTGAACATCAACAGTGCGACAAAGGAAGAGATCACCACAATTTGCAGAGCTTTTGGTATTCATCCCTTGACAATTGAGGATATTCTTACTCAGGAAGCTCGCGAGAAGATTGAGCTCTTCCAGTCATACTACTTCGCCTGTTTCCGTTCCTTCCAAGTCGAAGAGGAAGAGAATGGCGGACAAGACTATGAGCCCTTCAACATCTATGTTGTTGTCTTCCGAGAGGGTACCCTCAGCTTCAGCTTTGCCCCCAATCCTCACGCTGTTCAAGTCCGCCAAAGAATCACTAAGCTCAAGGACTTCGTTGCGTTGAGCTCCGACTGGATTTGCTATGCCCTCATGTAAGTTTCCCAGTTCTTACGACGAAAGCATGGTGCTGACATTCTCGCAGTGACAATATCGTCGATTCCTTTGCTCCCATTATCAACCAAATCGAGCGTGAGGCCGATGTCATTGAAGATGAGGTCTTCATATCTCGCAATGATGACATGCAGACCTTCCTTCGCAAGATCGGCATGGCTCGGAAGAACGTCATGGGTCTCATGAAGTTGTTGGGTGGAAAGGCAGATGTCCTCAGAGGTTTCACCAAGCGCTGCAACGCCAATTACAGAGTCACTCCTCGAATGGACATCGGACTCTACTTGGGTGACATTCAGGATCACGTTGTTACCATGATGACCAACTTGGCTCATTTCGAGAAGATGCTGTCTAGATCTCACAGCAATTATCTCGCTCAGCTGTCCATTGAAAACATCGAACAAGGCAACAACTCCAACAGAGTTCTCAGCAAGATCACCATGCTCGCCTCAATCCTTGTTCCCCTCAATTTGGTTTGTGGTCTATTTGGAATGAACGTGGCTGTCCCATGGAAGGACTCTAACAGTCTTGGACCCTTCTTCGGCATTCTGGGCTTCTTGGTTCTCTTCACAGTCATGTCTCTTGGCGTTGCCAGGAGATTGAGATACATCTAAGCAACAGTTTGATGTGTACATGGTCGGACGAGATTTCTCATCAATAATCGTTTTGATTGCAGCTTTGGTGTTTAGAAGTTTACCTACTGCTGGATATGTTCTTTGAACTCTGCCCTAATCATCTGGTTTCGACTGCTTTTGAGTTGTCAGTGTACTTACATCGTTGAGTTCTTGCTTGTTAGACTAGAAAGAAATAGAATAAGATACACGGAATACGCTTACTGTGATGACTTTTGTAACTCACCACAGACGGTTGGCGAACTTGGAAGTGGCCTACAAATTTTCTACGTTGTTGAATGTGCGAATTCTCGTTGATGTTCAAGTAGAGAAGCATATTGGTTTTTGGTCTCTATCCTCAGTCCTCACCCTTCCCAATCCCTCTCTCCTTTCCATCATGCTCTTCTATTTCCTGGACCTCCTCACTCTCTTTCTTCGCCTCGTCCAGCAGTCTATACTTCCTCTTGCTCTTCTTGACAGCACTACTCTTCCTCTTTCTTTTCGTCTCCCCTACAACCGCAACCCGACTCTCCTTCCCCTTCTCAAGCTCTTCAACCCTCTCAGCCAGCATCTGCCTGGCGATCTTCCTATTCTGAGTCCGCGATCGCGTAGCTTGTACTTTGAGGACCATGCCGGTGGGTATATGCTTTAGCTGCACGGCAGAGGAGGTCTTGTTCTGTTGTTCGAAAGGTTGATTAGCTCTGCATTAATAAATAGCTAGGGAACATTGTAGAGAGTGATTGGACCAAGAGACTTACGATCTTTTGACCACCAGGCCCGCTACCCTTCAGGAAAGCCTCTGTGAACTCACTTTCATCCAACGGCTGTGGCCTATCCGGCATCTTCTTCGCCCATGCTGGCGATGTACCAACGATCCCTCGCACTGGAGTACCAATTGAACGCTGCGCAAGCGCACTCCCTTTCAAGGCTTCAAGGATGGGCCGTCTTCCCCTTGAGATACAGGAGATTCGTCCTCGTATCATCGTACATATTGTTCGAGAGTCGAAGTCCAGTCCGGCAGCGTCGGGCAATTCCCTGGAAATCCGAGGTCGAGATGGAGGTCGAGTGATGCCCAAATGTATCGGAACGGAAATGGCTTTCGCCGATGATGCAGCGCCAAGACCCGGTCATCATCTCGCGTGGGCAATTTATTTGGAAACATCAGATCGGGGATCCATTCACGATCCAACGACGCCCTTTTGAACCTTTCGTTTCCCCTCTGCTCTCGCGACCTACAACTCCAGACCTTACGGCTCCCCAGTACACTTCGAAGCATTCCAGTAAATCAGACACAATGACTATGTTCGCATCAACGTTCCGGTGGCTGCAGAGGAAGAGATACCAGTATGAAGTAAGCGATTGGGAACCTCGCCGAGGAGACCATGGAACGCATATTGATGGTCGAAATAGGTTACATTCTCGCTGTACATGTTGACACCAACCGAGAAATTCATTTTCAGTAAGAATCTCCTGCCCTCCGTCGATCCACCGCATCCGTCCTGTCCGGCATCCCCCCTTTTCCCCTCCATCTACACCCATTTCACCCATCTCACCGATTCCCCATTGAATTCAGAGCATAGAATTCTGCTAACTGTATATCCTGCGTATCAACAGACTCTTTTCTCTTCCTCTTCTTCAGCATGATCATAATCGCTATGACGTTGTACCTGCCCCAACACATCGCCTTCCTCACCAACCGCGCCTGGTTCTACTACAACGGCGACGAGAGCGCGAAGACGGCCGTGCAGTCTGTGATTGAGAGCCCGACTGGTGCGGTGCTGGTGCAGAAGGTCAAGGAGAGTGTAGTTGCGGCGAGCAATGTTGGAGCGACGGCTGGTTCGACGATTTTGGGTGCTGGGAAGGAGTTGTAACGGATTGGGCCTGTGAAGATTGTACAGATTGAGACGGTTGGGGATATTTCGAGGATAAGCGTGGGTCTAGAGTGCTTTATAAGGGGAAGCAATAGAGGGTTTTCTTGAATTTGGGCGAAGGGTACCAGAATGATTGGAATTTAATGTCCGGGGTACTTTTTGGAGCAGGGGAGATGTGAGCATGGTGTAGAAGTATGGGGAACAGGTATAATGGCGTTTGGGGTTGGGCTCAAGGCTCCAATGCCTTCACACGGTACAATAGATGTACTTCTAATATGATAGAAAGGCACGAGGTTGTGCAAATACCTTCGAGGTACTAATTGCTAATACGAGACGAGCTGGGTATCAGGAACTACCCATCCTAAAACTCCAATCCTAATTCCATTTCTATCCGTTCCCTTTTCCGGTGCCAAATCAATTATTGAAATACCATCGAAATAAGCGAGCCAGAACATGATGCGCATGTCAGAATCTCATGTTGAGAATGAGAAGTCGAAATACAGCTCATGCTTTTGCCTTCTCCCTCGCCGTCATTAGATGCTTCATAGTGTTGTACATCAATTCGCCCACCCCAACAGCTCCTTGCTTTTCCATATAGGTCAACACACCGAGCTTATAATCCGCCCATGGCAATCTCAGACCTCCATCTTTCTCAAGCAGTCTCAACGAGTTCTGAGTCACGGGTCCAGCATGCCTCCTGTCAATTTGGTCTTCAGACCTGTCTTCCAGGTCCCGCACATACGCTATAGCCAGCGAGGCGACCACCGCCGAGTATGAGAAGCTGAAGAGCGATGGTAGGGACAAGTTCGTGTCCAGGCCAGCAACATATTGTCCTAGAGCTTGCGTGACATCGGGAGGAAGCAGGCAACCTAGAGCGTTTGGGTCGGATGTGTTGAATGCTCGGGAGCGCCAGAAGCAGTTGCAGACGTCCATGAGGAAGCCGTTGAAGTGGTTCACGTAGTCTTTGGGGTAGGATTGTTGGTCCTGAAGTGATGAAGTCGCTGGTTTGGGGGCCATGGCGAGTTCGAAAGCTTTTTTGTAGAGTGCAAGAATGGCGCAGAGGCGGCTGACTGTGCTGATTGAGGTGGTGAAGAGGAGACTGTATATTACTTCGGCGGGAGGGATGGTGATGCGGACGATGGGCTTGAGAGTTGGATGTGTGATGAGTGCCGCGGTCGTTTCATAGAAGTCGAGAATGGTAGAGTGTGCGGAGACTGTGTAAGTGTTTTGAATGATGGTTAGGGAGAGGTTGCTGGCGTGATTGACTAGAGTGGCGATGGTTGCTTGTGCTTCTTCCACGGAGTGCGGTTGGGAGAGGAGGGAGACCATCCATTGGTCGAGAAGATTCTTGTAGAATGTGAGAAGGGCGACTTGACCAGGAGTCACATCATCTTCTAGGAGAGCATCTTCGAGAGGTTGAAATATTGATTCGTACAAGTCTGTGAAGTCAATATAGAGCGAGAGACTGGAAGCAAGGCAGAACGTACCTTCCCAAGATCTAATCGGGGTATATGCCAGTAAACCGAGAACTGTTTCACGTCCAGTCACACCATTCCAGGTTGGAAGCATGGATTTGAGATATGTCAGGCATGCTGATGACAGCATCTGTGTACATTGTTGGCTTAGCATTGCATGAATGTCGAGTTCAACGTACCTTTGTATGGCGAGTATATGCAAGCATAGATTCAAGTATGTCCAATATCTGCCGTTCTTCCGCGTGCGACGATTGCAGATGGTCCTCGAAAAAGGCCATTAACCAACTATCAACACGTCTCGTGTTGCTCTCGCTCGAGCGGAGCTGTAGGAATTTCTGCAACAGAGGATCATTGATGACAGCGACTAATTGGTTGGGTGGCTGGATTTTCTCAAGCTTTTGAATAAATTCGTGGACATCCTCAATCTCATCCAGCGTGACAGAGGTCTGTTTGGTCAGCTGTGACTTTGATCATTTGAGAAATAGGAAACTCTTACCTCTTGAGCATGAGAAGTGAATACTTGAGGTATGACTGAAGGTTTTCGGGCCTTAGAGCTAGCCTTACGCGCTACTCTGAAGGTCCTCTTCTCAGCTGGGAGACCATCCTGTGTCTTCTGGATGTGAAGTGCTTGAATTTCACCCAGTCGTTGCCGCCATTCTTGATTTGGGTGCTACCAAATTATCAGCACACATCATTCACATAGCAAGGCTCACATGCCATGAACACAGATGCTCGTCCAGAAGTCACCTCACCAACGATAACATCTGGATAATAGTCTTTGTAGACTCTCATCAGACCCACCAGAGGCGGCTCATTTCCACCCTGCCGCATCAACTCCATCCTGTACAGAGCATCAGCATATGCTTATAGTATGGAAACGTGTCTATCTCACAATGCTTGTATTCTGAATGGCCGGACATGCTTCCTTCGAGTGATGAGGGACAGCACGTGACATAATTGAGGTCTACAACGGTCAGGAGAGTCAATGTACTAGGCTCGGTGTTTGGGGTATACCGTAGAGTAGACGTATCCAGCAAATTAAACAGTACGCTGTAGAGTTGCGAGAGTACTCGATGGTCCTCCAAGACGTCGTATACCATGATTAGCCATTTCAATAATGCTGCCTGCGCTGAGTATGACGGCTTCAGTCGGCCGTGACCTAGCCCTCCCACGACTTTGATCACAATGATATCTGGGACTCTGGTCGCAGGATAAAGGTTTCGTATCAAAGTCCCCAAACTGCTTTGGTCAAGCTCATTGGGACGCGTGATAATGTCCACCAGCTGCTCAAGGGGCGTGTTTGACAACCCATTTGCGTAGGCCTTCGAGCAGACTTTGTCAATCAAGACTGATATCTTGATAGTGCGTTGTTTTGCAGATTTTATTGCAGCTGATGTCTGGTGAGCTCGTATCCATAGACAGGGCCCTCTTGACGCGTTCAATGTCGCGTGATAATCTTACCTCTTTGAAGATCACCAATGAGGCCGGAGATACTCTCATCATCAGCCATGGAAGTCGCCATGACTTGTAGTATCCCAGCAGTAGAAGCTGTGAGGAAGTCGGGATGTTATTTTGGAGTGTCGGCGCGCTGGTGGGCTTGTTTTGGCAACTCGCCCCCTCGACAATTTGGTGTAACGTCGCTTATTTTGATGTGTCGCTGTTCCCGCTGGTTTGGCTGTCCAGCAACCGAGAAGGATCAACTTCATAGTTCAGTAAACGAATCGGCAGCAAGTGACCAGCGTCCTCCGACATTCATCGCTGCCATTATACCGAGCTTCACAGACTCAACCAGCAGATGGCGTTTTCACCCCAGTTGTCACTCCGTTCGGCTATCTTTGGCTACTTCTACAGCATCTTTACCTGTATCAGGCCAGGTCCTATCCGAACCCCTTCTCAGTGCTGCGCCATTCCACAGTATGAACAATCTGCACCTTTCATGCAAAGATGACATCTCGGGCGATCGACCACATATCATTCTCGTATCACGGACCGAGAACTCGTACCTCCCTGTTAGAAAGAAGAAGCATTGAGAGCGTCTAACTACTGTGGCTCTACGGCATATCAATCACATCCAACTGAGCATCAAGTTACTCCTGGCCCAGATCGCAAGGCGTCCTCGGTCCATGGCAACAGCCTATCTCACCAAGCAGCCTGAGTGCAAGCCTTCATAGATCTAGGAGTTTTGTACTGGAAACGATAGTCCAAGTACTGCAGCACGGGGAAGGCTCCGAAGTCTGAGGAAGCTCGCGGCGCAAAAGACCTGTGCAGCCTCGAAAAATGCATGCAGAGGAGATATGCGTTGTTGCTCGGTGCCGGGGCATGCTTGTAGCGCGAAATGATACGCTGGAAAATGTACCTGAAGGTGCAGTGGAGTGATGCCATCGTCGGCCACAGAGCACCAAAGCAATGGTACTATTTGTGGGCACGTCGTTTCTTCGTCGACTCCACTCCCTCACTTGTTTTTGTTTGAGTTTTTGCTTGTCACCTATTCTTTTTCTTTTCTTTTCTTTTTCGTCCTTTCTTGCCTCCAGATCCTGACCATCAAGGAGCTATGCTGGGCAACATATGACTGCCCCGCGCCTTAGTTCTACTAGGCCTTTCGCGGGGTCCTACGGAACATTTAGGCTTCACTTCCTTCGACCAAGACACTGGCTCTCGGGAGAGGTCCATTATTTCTGTCGTAATTTCGGAATTTCCATCAGGCATTCCCACCTTCCCACTTCGTTTGGACATGTCCAATGCATTGTCTGCTTATGGGTCAATGAGCTTGATCCGTGAGGTTGACGCCGGAAGTCAGCCCAATGTCCAGCCACCCCACGCTGTGCTACCATTCCCAACGACTGTGCTATTCACTCATGGGAAAAGATTAAAAGTTGCCAGCCACATGTGTGGAAGATAAGCCTCAAGCATGGCAAATGTGTCACTTGTGCCACTCGCTCGGCTGTGATCCCAATCGAAAGGGGTTCAAGACTGTTTCCAATGCATTTGAGGTTCATGACGCTTCCACATAGTCATCTTGCATGACGATCCTTGCTGTGCTGCTTCTGCAAAGCTAGCTCTGCAAGCATTGTGGGCATTGTGGCAGTGTGTGTATGTGTGTGTGCCTTTTTGCCAGGGATCTTCACAATCGTTACACAAACAAGCCTAATCATGCGAGCAGATGATTTGGGAACTCGACCAGGCCGCCATTTAATAGTTGTTCAGCAGGAACCGGAAGAGGAAAAAGTTTGCTGGGTGCGCAGAATGGTCTGGCCCAATATTCACCACGAAAATCAATGGCCTCCTATTTAGATCCCAATCGCATTTGATCGACCACAATTCCTGGGTGACAGGAATTTAGAAAGGAACAACTAGATCTGCAGCTTGTCTCTCCTTTTCCTGCAGCCGCGATTGAGCCCAGGCCCCGTTGCAAGTCCTCGTTCCGTGGCCTGTCAGGCTCCGAGGACTAAGATTGAGTCCGATGTGCAAGAGGACTTTTATTTATCCACAGAGAATTCGCATCTGATAATTGTGAGGCACATCTGACGGCCACGCCCAGCCAAAACCCAACACCTCATACCCGAGAATAGACCATTGCAGCCATGCTGGCGGAAAGCTGTCCCCGCTGGGACGATCTTTGAACACCTAAGATACAGCATTAAGATACTAATCGTTTGTTTCCAATGGTTTGACGGTCAGTCGCAATTCCAGCCTGCTTCTTGTGGTAGCACACTGAATGATGCGGATAGCTCGTTCCTCCTTCTTGTTCTCTCGGATATGTCAAACCAGCGACACGATGCAGAAGAGACGGATGAGATGTAAGTTAGATTGTTAATCTACTCCATGTCTAATCAAGTGAATCTTACTTTACCAGGAGTATTGATTCGGGAGCAACGTCTTTACCTCCTCCCAGACCGCCCACGTTTTTGGATTCAAACAGACACAGCCTTGCGATTATCTCCAGAGATTCGCCGGATTGGCTTGGTTACATCAGGGCCCTACAAGAGACAGATGTGATAATACTTTTAACACCAGTTGTGATTCCTATCAGTCATGATCCAACAGACACCAGTGACCCTTTCGAGCCATTTGGTCGAGCACTAGCAAAGAGGCACTCCAGAATTCGACACGTACCTTACACCCGAAGGTTTGAACCTAGATCTCTTTGCCCTTTGTTTCGTCTACTGATTGTCTGAATAGAAATGGAATCACATCAACACATCTAGGATTCATCAAGAGGGGGCACATAATCGTCCTCTGCTTTGCAATCTCACCCGACCTTCCGCTTCAACTCGAAATTGCCGATATTACATTTGCTGTCAGTGACAATAAGCCATGCATTGTTGTCATTTGCAGCGACATGATTGATACCGGCAGCCCCGGTCCTTTTCCAACAATCGTGCAAGCCGCTGGGTACTCGCCACCCGCACTCGAAGCTGCCGCAGCATTGGTTTTCGGCGAGAATCTTCACCCACAAGCTGGCGGATCGGGTGAATCCTCTAGGTCCAATCTTCGGCAACCTAGGCTATGGCTAGTTGATCAGTGGAACGAGGCAAGAGATCTATCTCGGGTTTTGGATTTGTGGACAGAGTGCGTGAGCAGTAGATTTGCTCTAGACCAGCAGACGCTAGCCTCTCTCTTGCGACGGCCTGGCTACGCAAAACACTATGGTAAGCTTCATTCGCATATCCCCCCAAGCCACTGTGCCCATTAAGATCTATCATACTGACTCGTTAAGCAGTTGTTCGCGACAGTAGCAGCAGAGATATCCTCGGGTTCTGTGCTACATATCTCTCTTACATGGATCAGGAGGGGGAGAGGCTGATAGCATCAGTGGCTTTCCTCTTTGTTCAGCGTGAGCATCGAGAACAAGGCATTGGATTGAGTCTTCACAGCCATGCCATCAGCGAGCTCAAGAAAACCCGAGGCGTCGTTCGTTTACAACTCGGAAGTACGTTTCCCCGTATCCTTTACGGTCCCCCACTCGATATACCGCTGAATGATGCTTGGTTTCGTCGCAGAGGCTGGCCTTTGAGCAGAGAACTTCCCGGCCAAGGGCGAGTTGTTTATGATCTTATATTGAACTTTCCGGAATGGCGATACAAAGAGGATCCATTTCCGCCCACTACACCTAGCTACAGGCCATGTACACAAGCAGATATGGGCCAGGTCCTCGAGCTTGTTGCGAGGATATCTTTTGAGCAAGTAAAAATGGGCTGGTTCGATCAATACCTGTCCCTGATGAACGGGCCAAACGTCAAAGATGTGATATTAGGCTTCGCAGATAATGCAATGGTTGCCACTGCTCTCACTTACACACCTTCCTGCGGCTCCCAGATCTCTTCGAATCTCCCCTGGGCCAGCCAAGTCGGCAACGATGTAGGAGGAGTTGCTTGTATCTGTGTCCACCGTAAGTACTTTTCGGGGATATGCGAGACATTTGAGTCGGAACCATGGGCATTCTTGTGGTTGTCTAGGGGCATTTCCAAGAGTCGAGCAACGGCGGTGCTTTTTTGGCCTTCGATATACCGTTTCGTATGCTGAAGCACCTCTTCAACTTGCCGAAAGCCGACTTCGCGTCCTATTTACCGTCACTCCGCCTTTTGCTTATTGCTTATACGAACTAACACATCAATAGCAAATATGCGACACCTGGTCATGGGTGGCCTTCTTGACGCATGTGTCGAAACTCTACATGACCAGGGCATGAAAAGGATGTTCGCTGATGGAATTGGCGATGAAGCAGACGGTTTCCTCAAGCTTGGTATGTGACCACAATCCTTTGTGAAGGCTAATGCGCTGATTTTGATGCGTAGGTTTTCGAAAATGGGCCCAGTATCGAGACGTATGGAAGGACACCTGAGCCTCGATGCCCACACCCATGCACGAATCGCCCTACATCTGCGACATCTGCACAACATGACTCGTCATCGGTCATATCAAACTACTGCGGCCGCAGATATGACCATATTTCTAATATCGATCTAATCCACATTCCACTCCACGATCGCCTGCAACATACTTGGCCGCGATCCCTGGGACCCGAGCGCTTATTGCGAATGCCACGTTGGAAGCCGCACCAATCTCGGTGAACGAGCCTGCAGGAGGTACCGAAAGCGACATCAGCAGGTTGCCGTGCCACAGGTACATAAATGTTGGTTTGGGCCTGGAACCCGCATACATGCCACGTCGAGTTGCATTTGCAGCAAGTGATTGCTTGGTATGGCACAACCGCATGCAGAAAAAACAAGCGAGCAGGGGCCAATTCTGCTCCCACGGGGCCGAAAAGGCTTTATTGAGTAGTATCGATCAGGGGTCTTTCATGTGCTGACCCCGCAACTGGATGCAGTCATGAGCAATTGCGTTCCCGGACCTACATGTAGTTAAGAGGCATAGTGCTTGACCGACATTTGGAACCTGGCCCCGAGACGACGGCCCATGCATGCCGGACGAAATTCCAGCCGATTATCATAATTCGCTCTATTGGCTAAGCCAAAGTCTATCAGATATGCAATACTGGGCTAGAATTTTGGAGCGGTGTTCCGCATTGTTGGCGAACCATCAGGTGAAAATAAGCGAAGAAAAAATGTGCGAGAGAATAGTATGCATGATAGAATTCGGCACCTCAACCAAAGCACACAGAGAACGGGGAGGCTACCATGAGAAATTCGAGATCTCTAACATAGGTGCTAGAGACTCGAATCTAAGTTGAGATAGACACAGAATAGACAAAACACGATCAGGAAGCATGGCGGCTCCGGCTGTTTCGCGCCATAAATACACAACGTTACCAATCAAGCTCTGCATTATTTCCCCAAGTATATGTGACACGGCATATGCCGCGCCTTTCTCGTCTCTCAGACTCTTGGGTCTCCCGTACGTTGTCCAAATGGAGGTTCAGCCACCGAGTTCTTGCGTCTACTCTGCAGTATCTACTTGGCCGCAGGCTGGTTCCAACAGATGCAAATAGGCGAGGACAAGCGAGCTCGCGAATGAGATTGCTTTGCTCGTACTGTCTGTGACTTTTATTTGCTCAGACTGAAGACTTCTAAATGTGTCGAGCGGGATACGGGACTTTGCTCTTCAATGACCATTGGTTGGAGATTGAAGCCAGGAAAAGATGAAATTGGCGGTGAACTTGACAAGTCATAAGTAGTCCGGAGACAGTTACTGGTGGATGCACTGAGCTTCTATCGTTGAGCTACTAGCGGCTTCTGAGATTCTTGAAAGCTCGATATTGGTGAAATAGTTTTTCAATGATCTGGACTTTTTACATAGGTCCATAAACCTTTCCGAGGCAAAACACATGATATCACTCTCAACGATCTGGATTTCTTAGAAACCTCTACGAATTCCTTTTTCAGAGCAGCCATTCGGAAAATTTGGACTTATTTGCCTCATTTAAAACAGCAGCCATACTATCGCTCGGCAAACATTTAGTTTCTGAACTATTTTGAGACAGTTTCGAATGATCGTACGATCGCGGTGAGAAGGAGTCTTTACCGTCACGGCCTAAATAAGTCTGCACATTTGATAGCATCTCTAGAACATATTAGGTACACCATAACGGCTGCAACGAAACCGGCTTGTTGAGAATGATGGCGAGAATGTTCGAACTGCGGATCTTGTCTTTCAATCAGCCTCACTAGCTAGCGCAGGAGGGAAAAAATCTGTCGGGATCATAAGGCCACTGCATCAATCCAATAAAAGTCAGGAAAGAATTTGCCCATTTCGTCGGCGGTCCAGTCGTAAGATGTCCGACCTTACCAGGCCAAATCATGAACGTGAGAGCAAGTTCCGTTTCTATACATGTACTTAGTAAATAACTAGAATAGGCTGAAGTTGGCCTCAAAATATCCCTCTACTTGACAGTAAGTTGTTGACTTTGTCAACGACACAGACGCCAGGATTCACCACGAACGCAACTCGCTAAGCTACAAGCGAAAATTCGAAGACTTAGGAGTAGATCCAGAGATATCACATCACTTGTGACGAAGCACAGTATGTTAGTAATCAATATATCCAGTGCTTCGAAGGTTCGGTACCTCTTACTACCTACGAATTGAAATTAGGCCTCAAATGGAGTTTACTGGTGCGGTCCTAGACAGGATGCCCTCCTCGTACGATGTGTAAACAGAAGCCAAAGAACAAAATTATTGAGAAACAACACGAGCGGAATTCAAACTCAATCCATGAAACATTACATTCGCTAAATATCAACTAATTGTTACAGAAGATCTCCGAATTGCAACTACTACGCTTCCATATTTCAATCATGCCGATCTTGCCAAAGCTCTCTCCCAAGTCGATAGGGTCTTTTCCCAGACGAGAGCATCAACGCCATCAGCACGATAGCCAGGTAGGACTGGCGACTCCTTCGCACTCTCATCGTTGGGACCTACTCTGTAGACCCCATTGATAACACCGTCTTTGACCACTGACGCTTCTGCAACTTTCATTCCAGGCTGCAACGGCACACCAGCTGTACCCGACATCTTCGAAGCCGGGTATCTCGAGCTGGTAGCGAGAAACAGCACGCGCTCTCCAGCTTCATCGACAGTCATGGAGAAAAGGTTGACGACTGGTAAGATCAACCAGCGTCCTATTGTGGCGGGAATCGTGAACAATCCAGGAGCCGTGGCCAAGAGACGGTCTATGACGCCGGAATTCACGAAGCCGGGATACTTGTGGATGAATGTGATGGTAGGATTTGACTTGGCGAGTTCTTCGAGGGCGAGGGTTGTTTGAGTTGTGCCGTTTTCGGCTGCTTTGATGAATGTGAAGTTGTTCTTGACTTCAAGATCATTGATATCGATAGCAGATTCTTGACCTCCTGCTAGGATGGTGATCACGCGAGGGAGAGGACTGGCTTTCAGGAGAGGGAGGAGGTTGTAGATGAAGCGGAGGCGTGAATAGTAGCGGAGCGCGTGGGGAATATCAATACCCTCTTCACTTTCTAGAATCGCTGTCAGACACGGCTTTCATCAATGGAACGAGTGAAACATACCTAAGCGTCCACCAAAAGCCAAATATCCGGGTGATGTGAATACAAGATCGACTTTGGTCTCCTTTGACTTGATCTCGTCACATGCCTTGTCGACATTCTTGATGAGCGAGATTTCCGTTTCGATGAAGTCGTATTTTCCTTCGGGATTCGATTTTTGGATCTCGTCCAAAAGTGGGGCGGCAGCTTTCTTTGAACGTCCGAGGATATAAATCTTGGGTGCTTTGGCATTCTTTGCGAACTGCTTGAGGGATCCCATTCCAATACCTGAGGTACTTCCCACGAAGACGGCTACTAGACCCGAAGCTTGGTCGGACGACTTGAAATCCGCATTGGATTTGCGGATATCTTTGATGCTGACCATATTGAAATTGTGGTTGTTGTAGTAATAACGGACTTGTATGGAATTTTGGATGGAGAGAGAATGATTGTTAAATTTATGGTTTGGTAAATTGTTGGATGAATTGCTTGATTGAAGAGAATGTGATGAGATGCTATGAGAATGGGAGGCAAATTGAAGAGATCCCACCTACTCTATATATCCAAAATCTTACCCGCATTGTCCCACGCAAAAAGACCTGCCTGATGCTATTCTCGCATTTCGTCCCCAAAATGCCTGGAATGCGATGCACTGACACATTTCATTGGAGGATCAACTGGTGGAGGTGGAGTCACCACAAATGCTGGATGATTAGCCAATCCTCGCTACTTCGCGTCCCGCAATGCAGCCGAGCGACAGTGAGCCGCTTTCACCAGAGGCCGAAGTGTATTACCAATCCAAGATGAATGTTGACATTGACGTCAACGACGGAATCGAGATGGACATTACACTGTTAACTTGTTAAGTCCATAGAACTGAAACCTGGGATAAACAATCAATACGAAATTGAAGTGACAAGGCCTTTCGGACCGCAAACCAGGACATTAAAAGCGTAGACACGTGACTGCAGGGATGAGCTTAATCGCCGATGCCGATATCAAAAAGTGCTGAATCACCTCAGTATTCTTTCGACCCTCACCTCCTACGCCCTGCTGTCGAGGTTCTTTGAGGCTCTGCCATCCTCTTTTTCTCAATAATCATGGCTTCTCGGTGTATCGCCAGAAGCTGTTCGCACTTCGCGACTACGACGCCTACCTCCGCCGCTCGAGCTTTCCTTCAACTCGCCCCTCAACGATACCTCCACACCAGCTCCCCAGTCCTAGACTTTCTCCTCCCAAGCGTTACCTACCCAGCTCAAAACAGACTTGCAGATAGTCAACTCTCATCGCGACAGCAGAATGTAACGAGGAAAACCTTCAGCTCTTCATCAAGGCTCCAAGCAACAACAGCGATCTTCAATCCCCGCGATGACGATGATGGGACCCCCATGCATATCGAGATTACTCCTCGGGCTTCGAATGTATGTTCTGTACTTATCCAATGTGATGTGAAAAGAAGCTAATTGTGCTTGCAGCGTCTGAAAGAAATCATGTCTAAAGACTCCAATCCAAACCTCGCTCTCAGAATATCCGTAGAAAGTGGCGGTTGCCACGGCTTTCAATACCTCATGTCACTCACCACACTCCCGCCATTCAACTCCAGCCCTCTACAAGAAGAGTCATCACCAGCATTGAACACATCTTCTAGCGATCCGAACGCAATGCCTTCGCCACCACCACCAGAAGCTGAGGGCAAGAAGGAGAAGCTGGATGAGGACGATACGGTGTTTGCGGCGGACGATGGGTCGGGCGCGAAGGTTGTTATGGATGGGCCGAGCTTGGAGGTGCTGAAGGGTAGTAAGGTTGATTATACGATGGAGTTGATTGGGAGCCAGTTTAAGATTGTGGATAATCCGTTGGCTACTAGTAGTTGCGGTTGTGGAACCAGCTTTGATATCAAGGCTTAATGGAAATGCTATCTCTGCTATTGGGAATCTTCTGTTTTCACGTGTGAATTGAAGAAAGCGCAGGTCTTGTGGTCACGATTAACCCATATGCTGTCCCTGTCGTATTCATTCGTGATCCACTCAGCAATAGATGTTGTTCGGATCTTTCGAATACCCAAGATGGCAAGCAGTTTTGCTACCGGCCCAAGCTTCAAGATGAGAGCTGCCACAACTGCTATCATAATTGCTTATAGTCATATGTCATTACAAAATTCGAATAATAGCTCAAGAGTAGCTGGAGAATTTCCAAATACCCTTTTTTGGCATACGAGAGAGCCGACGAACTTTTTTGGGTGCCTGAATGTCCTAGTATATTCTGGGACATTGCAGCATGTCTCCCGCGGTGGATCCTGATGTTCAACGTGGGTCTAATATTGCTTCCATGAGGCCGTCTTTCTTAGGCACTAACACCAGGTACCATCATGCCGTAATGGACACCGAGAAGAGTCTAATGAGGAAGGGGTTGCCATACCGGATGGTGAGCAGCCATTTATCATTTGAACAAAGAGTGCAAGTCGAATTGCTGCCGTGGGAGAAACACAGAGCTGACAACGTCCTCAGACTGTAGAGAGTCGGCAAGGAGGGTATATCGGTGTAGATTCAATGTCACAGGGCAAATCAAGGCAGTGTTTGAAGGCAGAATTGGAAAGAATGTGTTTGAGTTTTCGAGGGGTTCTCGCTTATTTAGCTCACGAGGGCGACTGTTTTGCTTTTGCAAGGTCATTTCATTTTTGTTCATCAAACGCCGCGCATGCCAAACTGCCAAATCCAGCAGATAACCCCAAGCACTTTGGTATCATCCACAATTCACCCGACGAGCCTATTAGTTCATCTGTCTAACTAAGGCATTGATCTTCTCTTCGCGGTTACCCAAGCTGTTGATAGTTAGCGCTATGTCAGAGTCAAAGTAACAGCGAATTCTTACTCTCCACCCTCAACAAAATGGCGGAACTTGCGAGTGCGGAAACCACCAGTTGGGTTGCTGAGCTTGAATGGCCAGAGGAAGTTGGCGGCTTGCTTGAAGTTGGGGCCTACGGTGTAGATCTCGTGGATCAAATCCTCCATGCAGACGATGCCGTACTTGCCGAGGTTGGTCTCGATGATGGAGTTGTCGGTAAGAGCAATGCGCTGCTTGTTGACTTTTCCATATCCACGCTTGTAGATGAGCTCACGGACAGTCTTCAAGTTGGGGTAACCGTAAGCGATCCATGGCTCGACAACCTTCAACATCTCAAGAGTAGCCTTGGTCATGCGGACAAAGACACCATTGTTGATCTGGAGAAGACGGAGGAGTTGGAGGATCTTGCGGGGCTTTGGTGCAATCTTGTTGATACTACATATCGTTAGCGAATTCACACATATTGAGAGACAATTCGAAACTTACCCCTTGATGCGGACAACGAAGACCAACTTGTCCTCAGCAGGGATGTAGAAGGTACCCTCTTGCTTGGCAAGACGTTGAAGACGGATCTTCTCACGCTCTTGGTCGCGGTACTCCTTGACGTACTTCTCGGCACGCTTGAAGATGACACCACGCTTCTCCTTTTGGGCCTATGATGAGATGGTCAGCAATGAAGGCAAACACAAACTCAATATACACAGGGTAGCATCGGTGACAAAAGTTCAGACCCGAAAGATGGTTAATTGGCGACAGCATCGACACCTAGGTGTCTAGTCGCAAAAATGGTGTTATGCATCATATAAGTCCTGCAATGCCACCCTGTGTATATGTATGAAAAGCTCCGACTAACCTTCTTCTTCTTCTCGAGCTCAGCAGTGCGCTCCTCACGAGCCTTCTCCTGGGACTTGCGCTTCTTGAGAAGAGTCTCTGGGACGAGAATCTGATCGTTGGTGGGGACGCTTCTATTTGCAGGTCAGTCTTGTGTCCAGCATACAAGTAAATGTATGAAGTAGAGCGCCGAATGGGAATTGCAGCTGAAGCGCAGCATTCTCGCAGATGGCTAACTCGAAGGTATGGTTTTAATCGGTGAGAGGCACGATGGTGATACCGCTCCTTCAACCCGCAAGGGCAGTAGGATGGTTGTGCCAATCGTGCCTGTATCTCATCCAACAATACCCCGGACGAAGTCCAGGAAATATGCACAACACATTGATCAATCGTTGCGTAGCTTTTGCACGAAGCATTGGTACGGATTGTGCGCGGCAATAGTTTTAAAGGAGAAGTAGACCTTCAGCCTCAATACCCCGTACTGCATCTCTCATGATACAGGCCGAGACCTAGATCAATGAGGGAGAAGCTCAGGAAGAATCGAGCTGCGAGCCATGTATCGGTCACTCTAGAGCTGACTTTCGATACAATTGTGCTCCAGCGAGAGGACACCGACTAGACTGAATCCAACACATTCGACGAACTATTCGAGAATATTCGAAGGGACATTATGGGCGACATACGAGGAAGGCATTTTGGCGTCGGCGATTGTCGATGTTGTCGTCGGGTTGCTTGGTTGAAGAAAAGTTCGCAAGAAATGAAATTTGGAGAATGGTCTGCTGTGTGCACGCTAGCAAAAGCAGCTATCCCTAACGTGACCTAGCGCTCATAGAGCTCTCGTATCACGTGACTACCGACAACTCAAACTCACACTCAAGAAAGAACAACAAATGTGCCTTGAAAAAGCATGAATTTACGAAAATGTCAGTGATCTATGCCATCGGATCTAATGGATCAGGTCAGCTTGGAATCGGACATAAAGAAGATGTCTCGGTCCCAAAACAAGTCCTTTTCGATCCAGAAGCCAATATCAATCGAGTCACTCAAGTTCGAGCAGGAGGCAATCACACCTTGCTACTAGTATCCGGAAATCTTTACTGCTCCGGAGATTATACCACTGGCGCATGTGGTCTACTTCCGAAAGAACAAGTTCTAGACGCCCATTTCCACCGAGTCCGGCTCGACACAGAAGAAACCAAACATGAGGTAGTCTTCTGTGCTGCAACGTGGGAAGCATCTATCATTGTTCAACGAGATGGAGATGGCCGTGCCACAAAAGTGTCCTCTTTTGGCATAGGAAATAAAGGGGAGCTGGGTCAGGGAGAGCTGCTATTTCGCTCATCAAAAGCCCAGCTAATCAAGGATTTCCCACCTGAAGGTCTCGAGGTTGTGGATCTTGCAGCTTCAGTAAGTCATGTTGTCGCTGTGTTGAGTAACGGAGATGTTTATGGATGGGGAAGCGGTAGGAAAGGTCAAATTGGTCAACCAGAAAGCGTTATCTATATACCACGGAAGATTACTGGGCTGGACTTCAAAGCTATTCGGGCTGTTTGTGGTCGAGAATTTACATATCTGCTCGGTGAGCCTGAGGCTGGAAAGCATGTTGTCCTAGGATCAGATAAGTGGAGTGTGAGATCAACGGCACCACAAACTGTTCCTGGATGGAAAGATGTTGGGGCAACGTGGGGCAGCATTTTCGTCTTGCAGCAAGACGGAGAGCTTCTCTCATGGGGACGGGACGACCACGGACAGCTGACTCCACCCGGCCTTCAACCGTTATCACAGATTTCTATCGGTAGTGAACATGCGTTGGGACTCACGAATGATGGAAAGGTTCACGCCTGGGGTTGGGGTGAACATGGAAATTGTGGTCCAAGTACCACAAACGGTGACGTCAAGGGCAAGTGGAATACCATTGCTTCTTCTCAATATCTACCACCCGGAAGCAAAATATCTAGCATCGGAGCTGGATGTGCTACGAGTTGGGTCTGCATCAGTACCTGAGCTACAATCTCTTCTGGATGCTCAAGGACATGGCTCGTTCCCGCCACCGACTCTTCCAAAAGCATGAGCAGCTTTCTGGTGTGGCGCAAAGCTACGTCCAGTTCTGATGGATTGACCAATGATGGTGATCGGATCCCTCTATCGGGCTTCAATCGAATAGTCCGAGTTTGTTGACCTGTCACTGTCAGTCGAGATACCTCGTATGGGACATGGGAATGTACTTCTGATAGTCTTTGGGTCGGCGCTAGGCGCTGTGTTGGGTCTGGGTCTGACTCGCCATTTATACCTGAGCCTTGATCGTCGGACGTCTCTGGCCGTCCAGAGTTCATAGTCAACGAGTTCTGAAACAAGTCAGCAAATGGGCATCTACAAAATCCAACAGCGTTCACCTTTTCACCCTGGTCCCAGAGCAGCTGCTCATCATCCTCGGCGTAGTTCGATGGATCCCACTGTCTATCGTCGTCGTCCTGGGGGAGGAAGAGGGACTGCGACTGAACGCTAGGCTGTGGTGGAGGAGGAGACGGTCTGGTAACTCTGCTTGCCTCACGGGCGAGACTTGGGGCTGCGTTTGCTGGTGGTGGAGGCATAGAGGTTGCTGCTCTCTTGGAGCTAGAGGTCGCCTCCAATGGCTGTCTAGATGCAGGTCTCTTCGAGTTGGCTCTGGTAGCGTTGGGTGCTGGTGTGGCCGAAGCACCTCTCGAATCTCCAATGGTCATAAGAATGAACTCACTCAAGATACCATCCTCGCTGTATGACAGCTGCATCGGGCTCGCTGGGTGCGAATACAAGGCTTTGACCATCGTGTTTGAGATGCCTGAATGTGCAACAATGGCTTTGAAATCCTTAACACTAATGACAATGTGAAGCTTCTCCTCAACGGAAAACTCCCCAAATTCCAAAGTGTCCACTGCGATTGTCGTATGCAGCGGCTGCTTTAGTATTTCTGACATAAACGTTAGAAAAGTCGCTTCCTAGAAAAGGATCATGGCTACCATTTCCTGACATGATCTTCTCCGTATAGCTCGTGAAGCTGACTCGACCATCTTCAGAGTAAATGTCTAATTGCTCGGTGCCAGGTCCGAAATGCTCAACAAACTCACGGAGCGTGCGAGAAGAGATCGACCAGCTGTTGTGAGCACTCTCCTTGACAAAGAGAGCATGCATAGGTGCAACAGCTTCAAATGTCAGGCGGTAAGTTTTCAAAACACCTGCAATATTTAGAGACTGTGTAATGTTTTCGAAGATGTGGCATACCATGTCTACAAATCATCTTGATCACGAAACGACTCTTGGTCTGGCCTTCGCCATCTTCAATAGATACATTGCACTTCTCTACTGCAGTGTCCTTCTCTCGCGATGGATCCACAGTTCGACCCTTAAATACAGACAACAAAGCCTTGTTCCGTCAGCTAGGAATTGATAATAATGGATTGAACGGCATACCTTGTTGTAAATCCTACATGTAAACTTGTCCTTTGGTAGAGCTCCAGCGGTCCTGACAGGCTTGTAATGATACTTAGAGAAGAACTTGCTCCCTAGAGTGAAGGAGGCATAGGCAGATTTCGATGAGTTGAGAGCTGTCAGAACGAGCTGAGCTGGCCATTAGTACTCTCAATTGTATAGTATAGGAAATCGCAAACCTTGTCATGAGATGCCTCTATCGCCACAGCCTCCGAGAACTTCGATAGGCATGCCAGAGCACTGTGGAGCTTGTCCAGGGACTCTGGGTTCAGTGTGAAGCTCAAGATAGCCATATTTGAGACTCAACGACTAGACCATGTATCGGTAGCTTTTCTCGATCATATCAGACAAGGCCTCATTAGGCACTCCGAAGATGCATTGCAGCTGATGTTTTGTTCAATGTCATGGATGGAATTCGTGACTTGTAGATTTCGAGGTGGCCCGAGCTCCAGTCGCGTCCCCAATCATGACGCGCTGCGGGGTTTGTAAATATTGCACTGTAGGCAACCCACCTCCATCAAATCCAACATAAAATACGGCACCCGACATCGTGTCGCTGCCTATTGATATTTGATACTTTGGAACGAAGACATCTATATCATCCATTCATCATTTTACCACCATGATTGAACTTCCAGCTGATGTTTTGTACCTGGTTTGTGAGGAGGTATCCAAGTTACAAGACTTCCACACCCTCTTCAACTGCGCCTTGGCGGGGAAGAATCTGGTTCAACCGGCTCTCTTATGGCTTTACAGGTGCGTATGAAAGGTTGCAAGTAAGGAATGGTTCTAATAAGAATAGGATTCACCTCCAGTCAACCATTACCAGCAGTGAAGGCAATGACGCCGACCTAAGTCAGAATGATACCTTTCAAGGACGACTTGAGGCGCAAAAGACAACACTTCTCAAGTGGGCATTACTATGGAAGTCTATCATTCGTTCGAGTCTCGGAAACACCGCCTATCCTTACTGCCTATATATCCGGTCTCTCGACCTCAGAAATCTCACCGATCTGCTTGAAGATCCTCAATTCCGTGACAAGGCACTGGACAACTTCTTCGCAAATGATATGGCTCAATTCTTGAAATCCCAAGAGACACCAATGAAGCAGAAGATGAGAGGAGCCAAAGCATCGTACAAGAAACTGGATGTTACCAATGTTCTAGAGTTGGTTGGAGAATCTATAACAAGCTATGTCAGCCAAGCAGCCAGCGAGAATAGAACGACGGTTGCCGTGGAGGACTTGTCAGGCAACATTCGTACCACTGCGCTCGCAAATTGGACGAGTCGTCTGTCGAAATTGAAGAGTATGACGTTATGGGATGGTGCTGTTCTGGACAAGAGCGTTGCGGAGGCCATTTCTGAAAGCTGTCATAACTTTGACGACTTGACTTTCTTCACGTGTCTGAGGAATGATACGGATCACAACTTGGCATCATTCTTCGGTGGACTGCGAGCAAACACTCTTCGATCATTTGCTGCGCTCAGTGCTGGTGCTTTAGGACCAGAGACTCTACTTTCGCTAAATCATCACGCCAAGACGCTCAAGAAGCTAAAGATGGATGGTTTGAGATCGGATGCCGTCAAGAACCTATCATTCCTGCAAGGTTGCACTGCGTTTGAAAGCCTCGAATTGTCGGACTCGGATGGAACAGTCGACCTCGAAGCCACTGAGAATGATGTTTTTCTGGAGGTTATCAATTGGTTGGGTCGTTGTAAAGGACTTCAAGAGCTTCTGCTGCGAAACTTCATCAGTGGTCCAAAGATCTTGACCCAGGTCTGCCTGAAGAACGACATCCGGCTCAAGAAGTTGCAAGTCGTTGGTTACCCACTTGCTGGCAGTCAGGATTTCCACAGAGCCTTATCACACCAAACGTCCCTCGAGTCTTTGGAGCTGAGAGCAGATCCCGAAACCGCCTTCCGTGACGATATTGACATTCTGGTCTCCTCCATCTGCAGATTGACAAACCTCAAATACCTGGACCTCCTTTCTACCTCCGACTACTTTGGTACATCCGAGATTCTGACCCTAGCAGCAAATCTAAAACAGCTCGAAGAGGTATTCTTCGGTGGATACGATGTCACCGATGCTGTATGGCATGGACTCTCTCAGCTACCCAATCTACGCAGTCTTAATATCCACGCTGTCTCATCATTCTCATTCCGTGCAATGCAAGGCTTCGTTTCCACTTTACAAGACACCAATCGAGGCCTTCTGCTGTCAATCATGAACCAGCAAGCCGAGAACGCCATCAGCGAGCGTCAAGAGAAGACAATTCGACAGACCATTGCAGATCGTGTTGATGGAAAGTTCGAGTTTACGCTGTTTAGGGAACCGGATTCGGAGTCAGATACGCCATCGGACTAGATGTGTGCCCGTTGGAATTCAAAACTATTGTTGGATTATGTGTACCTTTAGGATATAAATTGGCAAAAATGGCGGTCGATGCACGGAAAGGGGTGGGCAGAAGTTAAGATTGATGGTATGCTTCTGCTCGGCCAATGTATGCTACACAGCTGGATCAAGTAGTCTGCTATTATGATGATTATAATGAAATTGCTAATTTGCATTCAAAGCATGTTCTTGAGACTGTCATTAGGTATGGTTATGACGGATGACGCAGGGTTAATTCTGTGTGCGCATATCTTAAGTTCTAAAACAGCTCGAGACATTCAACACAGAGAAATGAGGTTCCCCTTCGATCCCCAAACACTTCATCCAGCAGTAACCTGTTCCCAGAAGCTCTCCACATACCCTGCCACCATATCCGGCCTCTCTACCATTAAAAGATGGCCCGCCCTTTCCACAACCACCAAAACCGCCCCCCGCACATTTACCAACACCTCGCTTCTCAACCTCTCAACCGGTTCCACCCTGTCCAAACTCCCCGCCACCACCAGGACAGGGACATCTATCTTCCTAGCTTCTGCGACCATATCCTCCCCCATCCCATAACTCGGCCATGCTTCCCTAGCGTAGACATTACCCTTCAACATATCTTCCACAAGTGAACTGACTATTGTGTCTGAGAGTGGCGGTTTACATGAAGATAGCACATTTCGCACTACGAACTCGGCAGACTCAGCACTACAATACGCCTTCCTTTGCTGGTCTCTCATCTCTTCCGGGAGCTCAAGTGGAGTCGGCGGTGCTGGTGCCAAAAGCACCACTCCTTTCAACCCAGGCACGAGATTTCGTCCTGCGATGAGCTGTGCGACCTTTCCTCCCATAGAGTGTCCTACTAGAATGAAATCTTGGATATTGAGTTTGGGTAGAAGGGTCTCGATGTCGGAAACGAGGGTGTTGATTGAGTAGCCAGATGGGTCTGTAGGTCCGGTTGAAAGTCCCCAGCCGCGGAAATCGATGGAGAGGGTGTGGATTTGGGTGGATAAGGAGGATATGAGCGGTTTGAATGTCAGAGAGGAGCCGCCCCAGAAGTGGAGGAAGATGAGGGAGGGCTTGAAGGGGTTGGGTGTCCCGGACGAGAGGACGTTGAGGGTTGTGGTTGCGTCAATATCATAATGTGTTGATTGTTCCATGGTGGTTTGGGACATTGAATGCATAGAAAAATAGTAGGAAAGAACAGAGAACGCAGATGTGTCTTTATATCTAGATTCTCGAGCTGACGTACCACTGGGTATCTGCGCAACTGAGTTCAGCATCTAATGGCATTCGACCGGAAATACGCATATAGAAATCCTATCTTGAGTCATACTTGAGGCGTCTATCGTGCTCAATCTGCTGTCCATGTGGCAAGGATAAACACCTCTTTCGGGGGAATAGCTGCTCCTGTAGTTCCAAGTAGGAGCCCGTTCTGCTCGAAATTATCCTTCCTTCGAAGATACTGTACAGAACGAACAGGTAGACCAGAAAAATATTGAAGAAAAGGCACATGTGATGCTTATTATGCACTGGAATTAGATATGAACAGCCACGAACCATAGTCGAAGTCATCAGCAGTAATTACACATTTTCAGAACATACAAAATGAAATATCACAGAGGGAGGTTGAGCTCGTTCATCCGCCAGAAAACCGATGCTGATCCCCTGCGCCCCATCCAGCCAATCACAACACATCCTTGGCCAGCGCAGCGCATCATCATTTTCGCGAGCTCGAGCTCGAAATTTACGGCATCGAACCAAATACCAACTCAACACATCGCAACACAACCCGTATCTGAACACCCTTCGATCTACATTCGCCTTTTAGCCAAAAAGAACCCCACATACCTGAACATGGACTCACCAAGCTCCGCCCTCGATCAGAACATTGATCTCTCGAAGCTCACGCCAAAGGATAGACAGGAGCTGCAGCAGTTCATCGTGAATGAGAGCCAGAAGGCGAGAATACAGCAGTGTGAGCCTTTATGCCCTTTCCCCATCCTTTCCCTACCGATTTCCCCAGGAAATCGTACTCGACGATGTCTGAATCGCATGCCCCGAATATTGAGGTAGCTGCTGGGACATGGATAATTCTACTCAATTGGAGGTAACTTTGCTGACAAGTCTTCTTGAATAGCTGTTCACAACCTTACGGACATCTGCTGGAAGAAATGCGTTACTGGAGGAATCCGAAGCAGCAAGTTGGACAAGAGCGAGGAGAGCTGCGCGCAGAATTGTGTGGATAGATTCTTGGATGCGAATTTCACGGTTATCAAGCATCTCGACAATATGAGGACACAGGGATAGAGATCCATACAGTTGTTTGTTGAGTGGAAGAGATGGCACTGGAGCAGAGATTGTGAATGGATCTCTGATTGGGCGGGGCTGCGACTAAGAGACGCTACATTTTGGGAATCGAATGGATTGTATGAATAGAGCTCTGGGATACCCAAATGATGGGTTGAGCAGTGTATGAAATACTATGGGCGGAATTAGACTTCACTCTGGGCCTATGGGCTAGCCAGTCGTACTATGGCTGACATACAGCAAGGCCGAATGGAAAAGTTATCGATCACACTGAAGCAATTTTATGCGAGCGAAGTGAAGATGGGATTGAAAGGCACTTTTGCGTGCAAATTCCGATTGGTATGTAACTCATTTACGCCGTTGAATGCAAAGACGACCGCAGAGTCCGTAGCCACGGAACTCGCTGGCATTTTCATAACCATATCGTATCCCATTCCCGAGTGTCCACTCCCAGAACATGACCAAACATTTAGACAATGGCGAGCTTGGTGGCAGCGATATCAAGAGCATCAACATCAGCGGTCAGACGGGCGAAGGCCTTCTTGGATCCATCAGGGCTGTAAATTGCGTAAGTATATTTTCAGGGTTGTGGTGGTAGAATATGGCTTACCGGACAAGGGTGTTGATCTTGATGGTGTCAATATCGTAGAGCTTCTTCAAAGCCTCCTTGATTTGACGCTTGTTGGCACGGATATCGACGATGAAGACGAGAGTGTTGTTCTCCTCAATCTTCTTCATGGCGCTCTCAGTGTTGAGAGGGTGGATGATGACCTTGTGCTCATCGAGGCGTGGCTCATGGGGAACCGACTTGCGTGGGTATTTGGGAGCCCGCGAGAGTTGGAGGGTCTTAGGCTGGTGGAAGGTGGTCGAGAGACGGACCTTGCGGACCTTGTGGGAGTGGACCTGAACAGGATATCAGCTTTGATTTGAGTAGTGAGGATTGTCAGAAGAACTTACACCCTTCAAGGCAGCCTTAGCAGCAGCGCTGGCTTGCTTGTTTCCCTTGCCCTTGGTGGCAGCACCTATAAAACTTACGCATCAGCAATCGCTCTTGTCTTGACGAAGAACTCGCAATATCTGCTGCTGCTGGTGCGCGCACCCCTTCCTCCAATCTTTCATCGTCGCATTTTTATTCGTGGTCGAACTCGAACTTCTCGAGATGCGAAATAAAATTTTGATTTGGGATTGCAGAAAGTATACAAGCAGATTGGGCAAGATATTTCAACGTGTTAGAAAGGAAACTGTACCTTTCTTTGAGTCCTTTGGGGCCATTGTGAAAGATTTGGCGAGGTTGTCGTTGGTTGTCGTTGATCAGAAAGAGCTCAATTGTTGCGATTGTGGGATTTCTCTCAGTCTCGGTTACTTAGCGCAATCGGCACTTTTAGGTGCCGTTACACGTGACTGCCCGGAACTTTTTCTTTGGCGAGAACTTCTTCTTTCGAGCAAAACAAACATAGTCTCAAAGATACGAAATGGCAAAGAAAAAGACAACGAAGTTGAAGTCGCTTTCTCAAGGCAGACCGCCGACAATCAAGCCACAGAAACGATCAATATCCAGTAAAGCAACCAGAACTCTCATCCGCACTCACCACACCCTGGAGAAGCAGAAAGCAAAAGCGCTTGCTGATGGAGATATCACGAAAGCTGCAGTGATCGCAAAGCAAATCGAGCAGCAAGGCGGTATCGAAAGCTACCAACGAGCGAGTCTCACAGGCCAAACCAAGGAGAGAGGCGGGGACTCGTCTAGGATTTTGATGGAATGGCTTGAACCCGTGGTGCCAGTATTGAAGGACCTGGCGACGAATGGGCAAGCAGCTAGATTGCTTGAAGTTGGAGCTTTGAGTGTCAGTAATGCTTGCTCGAAGTCACGTTTATTCGATGTGGAAAGGATAGACTTGAACAGTCAGGCAGAGGGTATCAAGCAACAGGACTTTATGGAACGACCCCTGCCTCAAGATGAAAAGGAAAAATTTGATGTCGTCAGCTTATCATTGGTTCTCAACTATGTTCCTGATCCGTTTGGGAGAGGGAAGATGCTTTTGAGGACACTCACTTTCCTCAAAGCTGCGTCACCTTCGGAAGCGTTAGCAACATTCTTACCCAGTCTCTTCCTTGTTCTACCAGCACCTTGTGTCACGAATTCGAGATACATGGATGAAGCTAAGCTGGAGAGCATTATGCGAAGTCTGGGTTACACCGAGGTCAAGAAGAAGTTGTCAAACAAACTCGTCTACTATCTGTGGCGCAAGAGTGCTCCCAAGCCGCAAAAGACCATATCATTCAAGAAAGAGGAGCTTCGGTCAGGGGGTACGAGGAACAACTTCGCCATTGTGCTGAAGTAAGACATGGTATAGGATACCTACCCGTTGGGCTTTACTGGCGGTCTGAAAGTTGAAGTCATGGGCATTGGGATCTTCGCTTATGTGAAGATGGTAATCCTCGCTCGTCAAGGTTGTCGCTTGGAGTTGCGGCGTGGAAGCTTTTTGAGGCAATCCCAATCAAGTGCTGAGAGGGTTGTCGATGGTATGAATCACTGTATAGCGGGAAATTTTAGGTTCATCCCTACACCCACCAATTCCCAACAACTTTCCCTACCATTGCGGCTCGATTGTTTTCTCCGCAATGACTTTTCAAGCATGCAGCTAGTCCTGGACCATATCCATCATCTAAGTCTGTACTGAAGCCGCATAACAATAGTCCTACTGACACTCAAAACTTCAGAAGTAAGTCGGCACGCGACCAGCTTTTCTTCCCCACACAGAACCTTAACAAACAATGATTCCTCGCTAGATCTGATGTCGAAATGTCTTTGACTTCCTGAGTCATGTCACAGAATATAAATGCTGCAGCTGACTCTTCCCACATGCGATTTCCATCGGTGCTCCCGAGGAGAAGAATCTTCACGGCATGGGCCGTTCAAAAGTAACAAGTTTGATACAGAACATGTGGGGAAAGACAACGAAAAATCGACCGTCAAATCTCCCCCAAGCCCGTGCACCACTCGCTTCATGCGGCTGCCGTCGGATATCATATTATTTTTGTGGTCAGCCGCAGGGATCTTTTGCCTGTGTTTTTCTTATCTCTCCAAAGCTAAACTCTTCTGATCTAAAGCTTTCCTGACAGGCGCTACCGTGTTGAAGGTTTGTTGACGGGAAAGTGTAAAGAAACAGTATGAATTTCTCTCTTCTCGACATATCTCTCGAAACTTCGATAACTCTATTGAAAGCATTTTAACTGCCGATGACAGCATCCTGCATCTTCAAATTCTGTACATGAAGTGGGCTGTTTCTTAGGGATTTTCGTGGCGTTGCCCAAATTGGCCAATCAAGCCGACCGGGGCGATAAGAGCAATCAAGCCCGCACGACTGCAGCAGCCTCGAAGCCAATAGCCCGTTCCAATTCCTTGCCCTCGAAACATTTCTCACGACCCTTTTATTCGCCCTTCTTCTTCTGCAGAACTTTCTTCTGTCGATTATTATTTGGTGTATATATTTTCAGACGCGAACGGTTGATAGGTCTGTTGTTCTGCAGCTGTTATCATGACGTCGAGAAGCAACCCTTCGAATTGGGATGAGTACCAGTATGGTACTTCGGCCAGCCACAGAGGTTCTGTGAGTTCGACTGGAGGGAGGAGTGTGAGGTTTGGAGACCAAGAAGAACTCGAATCTTCTGCTCTGCTTGGGACTACGCCTCGGGAAAGATCAGAAAGTGGTCAACAAGGAGATCTTCGAAGGAGGAGGTGAGTTCTGCCATGGATTAAACTACAATGAGTTAACTGACACAGTTTCCCAGATCCTCGATAGGCCTGCGACTGAATTCTCTCGCACAAGTTGGAGGTGTAAACAGTATCGAGAACTTTGCCAGAAGTTGGACTCGAGCTGCAGGTTTTCTGGAAGTTACCCCGCATCGCCCATCATTCATATTTTCTGGGGAGCAGGAGCGTGGCATAGATGATACGATTGAGTATGGGCGAACAGATGAGGAGTATGGACGACTTCCTACAACATCTTTGATTAGGGCACATCTCCAAGAACATGGCAGTCCCGAAAATGCTGTAGAGGAGGAGTCCGTCTACGAACCTGAATCGGACCCTACAACGCCTCGTCCGCTCAACCACAAGGAATCCCAGAAGAAGCGGCTTGGGAGTGATATGGCAAGCGTACAGGGAAGTGTAAGAGGAAGCCCTTCCATGTTTGCCATTCCACCACATTTGGCCACACCGCTTTCTGGAACCGTGGGCACTTCATATGGGACTATACGTTCTTCCTTGAGCGAGTCTTCCATGATTCATGCAGGCCAATTATGGAAGCAGCAACAAGCAAGACAGAGGATACACGGCGAAGGTGATCGGGAACCTCTTCTGGTCAAGGAAGTGGAACAGGATGGAAAGATTGTTCTTGCTGTGGCTGGTCAATCGACACTTCCACAAACCATTTTCAACTCCACCAACGTGCTCATTGGTGTGGGACTTCTTAGTCTGCCAATGGGTATCAAGTATGCCGGGTGGATTATGGGCATGACGTTCCTTGCATTCTCAGCCCTTGTCACTGCCTATACGGCTAAGATATTGGCGAAATGCATGGACGTGGATGCCAGTCTGATCACTTTTGCAGACTTGGCCTATGTTTCTTATGGACAAAAGGCTCGGATAGCTACTAGTGTGTTGTTCATGCTCGAGTTGTTGGCTGCATGTGTTGCGTTGGTTGTGCTTTTTGCGGATACCCTTGATCTTCTGATTCCTGGCGTTGGTGTGAATGAGTGGAAGATTCTGTGTGGTATTCTTCTGATACCCTTGAACTTTGCTCCATTGAGACTGCTCAGTTTTAGCAGTGTGGTTGGCATTTTTTCGTGTTTCTGCAGTAAGTCCATTCCACTCATTTGCTGCCACAAGCTACCAGATATCCTCCTTGGAATAAATCACTAACTATTATCCAGTTGTATCGATTGTGTTCATCGATGGCTTTTACAAGCCTCACACCCCAGGATCTCTCCGTGAACCAGCAAAGACCTACCTCTTCCCCAGCAACTGGCTCACACTTCCCCTCTCATTCGGACTCTTGATGTCACCTTGGGGCGGCCACTCTGTCTTCCCCAACATCTACCGAGACATGCGGCATCCACAGAAATTCGGACGCGCTGTCAAAGTCACCTTCACCTTCACATACATCCTTGACTGCGCGACAGCCGTAGCAGGGATCCTCATGTTTGGCGACGGTGTAGCGACGGAGATCACTGCCAATTTGCTCAACACCAAGGGCTATCCCCGCATGCTTTCCATAATAATGAGCGTATTCATCGCCATTATTCCTCTCACAAAAGTTCCGCTCAACGCCCGCCCCATCGTCTCAACAATCGAAGCCATCTGTGGGCTCGACACCCTCTCCGTCTCCGACTCACCGGCATTGACGGGTCTCTCGGGCTACACACGTGGCATCCTGCGTGTCGTCGTACGGGTCGTTGTCATTGTCATATTCGTTATCATTGCCATCGTCTTCCCGGCTTTCGATAGCATTATGGCGTTTATGGGCAGCTCGCTTTGCTTCACTATCTGTGTCATTCTGCCATTGATGTTCTATCTTAAGATCTTTGGCAAGGAGATCAGTCTGAGGGAGAGGATGCTGGATTATGTGCTTATTGGTATCTGCTCGGTACTGGCTGTTGTGGGAACCGTTTGGGCGTTCTTGCCGAAGTCTTTGATTGGTGCTGAGTGAGTGAGCTAGCTTACTGTCTATATATGCGTGTTGTGTGTTATCAGGTTTGGCTGTATGTGCGTCATGTTTGTGTCTCTACGAGAGCAGCTCGAGCGGAAGAAAAGCGAGAATTTTTGTATTATGGATTTTTGAGTGGAGGATAATGCGTGTTAATAGGGTGGACATCTCGTTGCATTTAGCGGTTCGCTGCATCAGCATTGGGAAGGCTGCAATTGATTTTCTTGTATATTGTGCATAGCGCTTTGTGGATAATGAACACGAGAATCATGAGATGCTTATCTTAGTATTGTTGAGAATGAATCCATTTTCCTCTAATGTCTCGATACCTAAAGAATGACCTTTTAACTCAGTCCACCGTCTCCATTGGCCGTCCGTATTTACATAGAGCCACTGCGTCCTCACCTGTCTGATTTCTCACCCTGAACTCCACAGAGTTGTATCTACATACTCTCGTATTGCTCTAGCAAAATCTCTTCACCTTGTACATCTCTTGAGAAATGGTACGCATGTCTACTCAGTGCGCTACAGTCTACTTCGCCTGCCCCAAATAATACCTCCACGAATATCCCCCTCCACCACAATCGTTCGGTCTACATGGTCTTTAATTTCCACTTTCTGCAATCGCATGTCTCCTACTCCCTATTCACGAAGTCAAGCACCTACTTCTATGCAGTCCCCTCGTTCTATCCTCTCAATTTACCCACCAAAATGACATTGGAATTCCCTCCCTCGAAAAAGAGACGACCCTGGTTAAGCGAGTTCGTAAACAAGTGAACGAACAAAATCATTACTAGCTTATTCATTGATCAAGAGAACGACAGGTGAGAAAGCCTGGATAGTGACTGATTGACTGACTGCACTGACTGGACTTACGAGACTTTGTTTGAGGGGTCTTGGTGACTTGTCATTCTGGCGCGCGCTGGGCGGTGGTCGATGGATTGACGATGAGTCGGATGGATGGTATGTTTTGGCGTGAGAGGGATGTGCTTTGTTGGATGGATGACAGGCTGGAACAAAGAAAGGGAGGTGATTGACAGGTTTTGGATGATGTGCTAGATGAATTCTTGTTGGTCTGATTTCCATGGGAGTGGGTGGTTAGGAGGGGATGGATTGGATGGATTGGATGAGATAGTGGTCGTGAAACGATAGAAGATAACTGGGTATCGTGTGTACATTGGACGGTAACAGGCTTCTGTGTTTCAGGATTTGATTTCGAATAAGTGATTGCACTGACTAGAGCATATCGCCTGTGTGTCAGTACGGATAATTTATACTTTCTTATGTAGCTCGAAGACGAGAGAGGTGAGGATCGTATTGGGTGTGTTGCACCCCGGCGCATTACTTGCATATATGAGCTATTTGTTCAATGGAGAACGAAGATACGTGGAGTGAACAATGGTCACATCAAGTTGGGATCATACTTCATCGGGTTTCAGGTGTGTATGTACCGTGAAATGTTGCATAGTTCCATTGCTGGACTCATCTAGAACCTATGTCATGTAAAAGCCATGCTGTTCGCAAATGAGTAAAGCCAGGACCTCATCAATCCTCTGCTTCCTCTACTTCACCTCCACACTGCCAATCTCATCAACCCCCTCAACCAAAACATGCCTCTCCCTATCCCCCTCACTCAATGGTGCGTTCCCCTCTCTCACCACAACCACAGCCTGCATCCCCGCCTCTCTCGCAGCATCAACCTCCTCCACCCGATCACTACAAAACAACCACCTCCCAATATCCTCCACACTCTTCCCATCCCCTTCCACCTCTCTCATCGCCTCGAAAATCTTCGTATAGCTTTCCCTCTCCCCCTTCATCCCCGCATTAACCGTATCAAAATACCCCTCCAAAAATCCCGTCAAATCCCCATCCTCGGTATACCTAAACAGCAACTTCTGCGCCGCCACGCTCCCCGAACTATAAATCACGATCCTCTTCCCCTGCTCCCTCCACCTTTTGAACGCCGGCAAGACATCCTTAAATAAAGGGCATTTGAGTTCGCCGGATTCGTAGCCCGAGAGCCAGATGTAGCCTTGTAGGTTTTTGAGAGGTGCGGTTTTGGTGTCGGTGGAGACGAGGTGGTTGATGTGGGAGAGGAAGGTGCTGGGGGAGGTTGTGTGAGAGGACGGGAAAGCGGAGAGGTAGGGGGTGAAGGTGTGGGAGGTCCAGAGTGTTGAGAGGTTTGTGGTTAGGGTGTGGAGGAAGTAGGGGAACTAGATTAGGGAGAGGATGGTTAGTTTTGCTTGTTGCTTGTTTCTTTTTCTCTCTCGTCTCTTTCTTGGGGTGAGATGAGGTTGCAATTTGGTCAAGTGACCATTTGAAGGAAGTGACTGAGTATGTGTGATTTAGTGGTGCTGGGAAGGAATGGTATGGAATTGTGTCAATTGATTGACTGATTGGGGTTGCGGGGTACAGTACTGGTGGCGTATGCAGTGACCCCTCGAATAAGGAAATATGAGACCAAGTGACTGACAACTGAGACTGAGACTCTCAATTACTAGCGAGCTGGGAACAGAGATGTGATAGTGATAGTGGAAATTGCTTATCAATGCCAAACATCTGAACTCCCAGCATCGACTCGTGTAACATTTCACGATCTCTTCCAGAGTCCAGATCCGGACTGCGGGGTCCAAAGCAAGGAGAGGCAATAAGAGGCGAACAGACTATCATCGGCACATACTTCCGCGAGTCAACATCACCCCTCCCGCGCAATATTGACTTCTGATAGGAATGCAAGAGACGATTGACCAAGCAAATACTCGCGGAGAATAAAGTCCTCAGCCCAGCGAGCCCAGCCACTTGAGTGACATGACAGCTGCGGGATTGAGTGCGCTATGGAAATGCAACCAACCGCGTGGCGAGTTTTTTGATCTCGTGCCACTGCCACTTCTAATTCTGGGCTGGGGCTGGACTGGACTGGCTTCATGGTTCCTCAGCCCCAGAGGCAAGACAAGACTTTGAATGGAAGCTACGAGACAGGCGATACAACAGCTAGTGTCCCTCCACGATGCAGCCTTGACGTCTCGTTGTGACAGGAGGTGGCGAATCATGGAGTTGATTTGGGTAATAGGTTGGAATGGGATGGAAGGTATCGCAACACTTGTGCTTGATTTTTGGGCACAGGTGACCCTAAAGAAGGAATATCCTTCGCTCATTCGGTGCCCTGTCGCTTGTTGCGGTATTGAGATTGGATAACAACGGCAGTTCGAGCAATGGTGGGATGAGAATGGTAGGCCTTGCTTGACGAGGGATGGATCATGGATCTGAAAGAGTACGCGGGCTGGTATGGTAGACTTGGCTTTGAAGCAAGAGGGTCGTCTGAAAAATCGAGAACTGCAAACTCGATGTATCACAGCAGACACGCTGGTGGCTGGTACCGCACGGAGGTAACGATGACCTCGCCTTTCCAGGTCCCATGATGTAAATAAACCAACACATGAAAAGCAACACGCAAAGCCGGAAACTCAAGAAGTAGCGAAACACCGTGAAAGCAGAAGCAAGAATTCCAGGACTTACGAGAACCTCTTTCACAAAGGAAATTGGGCAAACCGTGCCTTCTACAAACAACAAACCAATGAGTCAGCCATGTCTTGATCCACGTGACCCATTACTCTTGCATCAATTTTGATTTTGATTTTGTAGCAGCTCAAACCTCCTGGGTACTGTAGTGTCCCAAGAAGGAAGTTGAAATTTAAAGATGAAGTTGAAGCTGAATTATGTATGCGGGGAGTTGGAAACCTACCGATATCCAACACCACCCCATCGAATTCCAACTTCTCAGCCATCACTCTCTCACTCTCTCACCGACTCGAACTAATTTCCCAGTTTTTCCTCAACCTCTGCCCTCTTCTCAAGCAGGAATCTCAACTGCCTGGTAGGAAATTAGAATTTGAGATTATCGTCGAGTCGAGATAGCGGTGTACAGTGAAAAAATTTGCTGGATGTGTTTTTGCGCTGTTCTGGGGATAGTGGGATCTGGACCAGTCAAGTGCGCGGGAAAGTGAGCTGGGGCTGGGCTGCTGGGAGGGCTTGCAGTAGCGGTGCATGCAGAGTTGCAGGAAGGATGCAGAAGGTGGATGGATGGATGGGGTGGATGGGGTGGATGGGGTGGATGGGTGAACGTGCAGGAAACGTGCAGCTAAGATGGGGCAGATGCAAGCCTTCCTTTTATACGAGTGGGTAACGGAAGGTTAGCTGCTTGATCTTGGGTGCGTTATGCGTGAATATGGGTCTGGGTATGCAGGTTGAAGGCAGGTGAATGGATACTGGACTGGTCGAAATGGCTTCTGGCTGGTGTTTTTGTTGTGTTGTGTTGTCGTTTTGGTCAAAGTTGATTTGCTGATTTGCTAATTTGCCTGGTGGCCGGGAGAATTGATTCGCTTCGGGGTTGTGAGCCGAGGATTTTCAAGGGACATGTGGCAAATCCTTCACCTCTGTTTCCCTCTTGTTGACACCAGATCGCGCTAGATGCATGGAATTTTAAGATTGTGGCAGCGGTGAAGATGTAGGATGTAGGGAAATTTCAATAGTTCGGATGGTTTTTTTCTTCTCCTTCTTTACGGTGGCAGGGTCTGAGACTGCATGGCAGGCATGACTTTTGGTCCACACAGTTCGCATGTGCAGGAAGCAGGTAGATAGGCGGACATGGCATGGCATGGCAAGGCAAGGCAAGACCAGCAGTTCAACGGCCCCGCTGCGGGAGGGAAATTTATTTTGTTTTGAAAACATTTTATTTTATTTTGTTTTGTGTACGGAGAGGTTTTGGAAATGTCTTGCTTTCTATTTGGTGGATCTGTTGAAGATTTGCTAAAGACAAGACAGAGAGGTCCGAGGAGTAGAACTTAAAAAGACGGTGAAGCGACCATTCGAGGACCTATACGATCATTGCTAGGAACTTCCAAATGAACTGAAAGAACAGATATCTTCTGCGGCAGATGCGTTAAGGCTACGCCTGTACTATTGAACCAGTACGGGATAGCTTCAGGAACTGCTGGCAAGGCAGCTAGATAGATTTGTGGATATCAGATCTGGAAGCGGGAAATTCTCGCCTCACCGTCGTTGATGTCCTGCACTGCTGGCGGAGGATGGATGGCTGGCTGCAGCGGAAGCTCCCTTCTCGGGCCTCCTGTCAAAGTCGACTTGAGAGCCCAAGATCAAGTCGATATGATCTCCATCTCGGTACGGAATAAGGAGGAAGAGATATCCCGGATAAGAAGAAGGAGAGGGTCCAGACCACTGTCTTATCGATTAGATATATGCAGCCATCCTTTAGATCTTCCTCTCTAACAGCTAGCAGCTCGACAAGCTTGGTATTTACATTTTCCAGCACTCTTATTCGAGGATCAAAGCTCGCTGCTGAAGATCTTTTGGTTGTTTGAGAATGGGTGCAGTAAGTAGCGGGTTAGTGGATAAAGATAAGACTTTCACCGCTTTCTTTCTTGTTGCTGGTGTTGTTTCGGCTCGCGGGGCATGGCGAGATCGTAAGCGAAAACTCGAGCTTGAGCTTGAGCTGGCTGCTTGTTGCTTTTGCTGGGCTGCCTCGGAGCTGGGAACAAAGAATTTCCAGACGAGACCAGAGCTCCCTTCGTGGAGTCGTGTCGTTTGTTGAAACGGGCTCGCTGTGGGGTTTTACAGAAGAGTGAGGCCAGCGCAGACGGAGTGACGTGACGCCCGTATCAGATTTAAAGTCAATTGTGGGGTTAACGAAGTCCGTAAGTTTCTTTGCCGGGCGATGCGAAAGCTAAATTCAGACAAGAGGGGAGGATGGATGTCAAGACAAGACGACGGGTATGCCCTGTGCACTGGATCTTGATACCATGGTGGTCCCGGCGACGGGTGTGAGGTGTCACAGATCGTGCTGGGCGAGCCGTGGCTGGATGAAGGATCTGGGGATTGCGAGGTTTGGATGGGATGGGATAGGATGATTTGGGTTTGGGAAGTGAAATGGCTTTGGGGAGAGTTTGGGTGGAGGTTTGGGTGCTGCACGCTTCTTTCTGGCCTGTGAAAATGCGAGAGCTTGAAGCTTCAAGCAAGGGAGAGCTCTGTCTCCTGGTATGGCGCCACAGCTCTCGCCATATGTGGTACAGCTTTGCTTGCGGGAGCCTGCAATTCATTCTCCTCGGCTCCATGATTGGCTGGTTCTCTTACTCGCTGGTGGTACCATAGCTAGCTACGCTGAGGGAATACAAGACAGGAACTGTGTTGCGGCAGTTCGATGTTTTGGTGTCACCAAGCGAAGCAGCGGGACTGCTTGACAGCTAACGAAGTTTTGCACACTGGCCCATCAGTACGAGGAGCCAAAGACAAGACCATTGGAAAGTTTCAGGGTCCCGTCTTGTCTTTCAATGCCTACCATATGATACGAATTCATCCTGCCCCTCCCAAAAGATACGACGTCAAGAGATACCTACCCTCGCTATCCCTACAGCAGTGTTGTTGATGTATGGGTCGATCAGACACAGCGATCTGCCGCCGCGAGCGAGTTGGAAGCTCTGAGCTTATCAGAGTTCCTTCTCAGAAGCCATTTAGGATAAAGGGAAGCTCGAAGCGTGGGGAGGATCATCATACGAAACTGAAGCAACCAAGCAACAACCTAGTGAAGCTTTCCCCTCCCCCTCCAACCACCATCGTCCCACCCCAAACAGTATTTACAGTTAGATGAGATATGATGGAATGATGATGGCCGCCGCGTCGGCCTCGCAGGGCTGGGAAATTCAGCGAAGCGAAGGACGTTTTGAAGCAGAGAGTATGTTTGGAATCCAATTCCGAAGGGCAGCCAGTTAAATTCCGAGACAGCCCTTCAGATAGATGAGAAGGTGTAGGGCGGTTACTGGTGATAGGTTGAGTGAGTTGGCCGTGGCCTCTGGACGTTTCTGAAGTAGAGCCTGAGGCATGACTGCGTCTATTCTGGCGAATGGGAAGACCTTGGAACTTGAGAAGGATCGAGATGTGTGTGTGTAGTGTTGGGCCATCGAGATGAGATGCTGGAGACCTTGCGAGGTGCGAGGTCGGCGGCTGTTTTTTGTTGGTAAGGAATGCTGGTGGCCTGCTGCTGTATCAGAGTTCTGGATGAACGTCTGGATAGATGGGGGATCTGCGAATGTGTCTACGGCGTTTCATCACGGCTATACGAAGTTGGAGCATGTTTAAGTCGTCATAAAGGCAATCAATTATTGACCAAGCAAATGGAGGTAAAGTCAGTGTCAGTCTCCCCGGACTGAACAGATCGCGGGGTCTTCGATGGTCTCCGGTGTATCCGAATCTTCTCAACATCTGCTTTGACACTTTGAAGCCACGATGATGAAGAGCTTGGATGAGGGGCAGTCGAAACCTTTGTGAACTGATCAGGAGATAGTTGGTCTGATGTGATGTCGTGCTGACGGTAGGATCGGATCAATTGAAGCCTTCAAGTGGATGGGAAATCCGGGGAATGCATTCTCTCGCTTGCATGGGCTTTGTGGAGGTCAAAGGAACTCGGCAGATTCCCTTCTTTCTCGTTCGACGAGTCAGGACAGACATCGTGAGATTCATTGAGGAGAGGTCGCGCAGCTGTCTCGGCTTCGTCAATCGTCACAGCATTTGGTGGCAGCAGCGATTGAGGTCACACGACCTCCGCCGACGATGTTTCCTCTTTTAGCGAGTCACTTCACTCACTCACTCGCTCGCGCTCACAAAGAAAGGGGAGCCGATCCGTTGTTTAGCTTTCCGTAGCTTGATTGTGCAGTACGAGTACGCAAGATTACGATGTGTCATGGGCGGCAGTTGTAAATGGGGGAAGTGCAGACGACATTTGAATTCCAACGGTTTCTGTGTACAGATTTCATGTTTCTGAAAGGTGCCTCGTGGTCTGTTTCCCAAGATTACACAGTGCTGGATTGGGATGGGGAGCGGACATCGGAGGGAAGGAGGGGTGTCTCGAGCTGTCTTTGGCTTTGGCTCTGTAACCTCGAGCTGTCCATGACCTCAGGCAGGTCTTATCATTCTTCCCTCAAGGTTCTTTCTCGACATTCCCTTCAAGAAGGATGGCGCAAGTTCGGGACTGGTCAGCTTGGCTTGGCCCAGGCTGCGCCTACGCATGCGCATGCAGTCCACAGGAGAACCAGGCGCATGCATAAAGATTAAAGAATGGCCCCACAATAGTCCGAGAGGTGTAGGTAAACAGCCAATACGTGGCGCCGTGGGTGTTGGCAGTGTAGAAAGACGTAGAAGCTGTTTAAAGCAGCAGCCGACTATGGCCCCAGCTCTCCCACATCCTCCCACGCCAGCTGTCTGACTGGCTGGCCTTCTCGCGTTCCTGCCACTTGCCTTTATCCGACATTAAGCCCATCTGCTGCTCTAAAGGCTGCTGGGATGCTTCACCGTGCCAGAACCAATTTGGGCGAGCCCGCCTGTTTCTGGTAAGCGTGGCCACGAGTCTGGTCTGGTGTGGTCTTGTGTGGTGTGGTGTGGTGTGGTGTGGTGTGGTGGATCGGCGTGCGTCCAGTGGGCTCGGTGGGTTTCCCGTAGAGCATTGCAGCGCTGGAACTGCCTGGTTGGTCACTAAACAAAGCCTGGCAGCGGATTCGATCCATCTGGAAGCTCCCTGAAGCAGCACTGGGCCAGGGCAACGGGGAGCCGGTGCTTGAGAGGACCTGGTCTGCCCGGGTGGCCAACGAGAGCAAGGCTCAAGGCTCAAGGCACCTTCTCAACCACTGACATCCAGCGAGAGCAGCGGTTGCGACATCAACTCCAAGGCCGACACCCCCGTCCCTCGTCAGAGAATCCTAACTCGAAAAGGACTAGACAGACCCGCTGGTCGACTCGCTGTTGACTTGCCTGCCCCAGTGCCCTGCATCCCATCCTCGTCCTGCCTCTCTCACCTTCTTTCCCTCCCCATCTCCATATCCATCCATCAACCCCAAAGCTGCATGATACTTAGGACTGGTCACATCCATCGTCGTTCGCAGTTTCCCTCTCCTTCCTTCTCTTCTCCGACCTCACCTCCTTCTTAATTACCTATCTACTTCCTCTCTCTCTCTCTCGCTCGCCACCTAATCCTCACTTCTCTTATTCACTCTCGCCTTCCACGCTTCATTCGAGTCATCTCACCGATCTCGCCTTGACCACCTCCATTCTGCGTCATTCCCAAGTGGTTCGAAGCAACAACAACATTCCTCAACCAACACAACCCAATCCATCAGAGCATTGCACTCTTGTGCAACTTGTCCACAATCGATTTTCTGAAAGAATCTCGACGATCGACGAATCATCTCCTCGTTGCTCTTCCATAAGCTCCACGCTGCAGCTCTTCCTCCATCCACGACACAACTCAGTTCGTCCCAAGCGGATAAGGCAGACGGAGAGCAAGCTCTTCGACTACCTGTTCCCTCCAACCAAAACAAACAACACATGATTTCAACAACAGTTCCCGAGATTGTCTCCAGATAGACTTCAGCTTCACAACCGATTTCCAATCTGACAATCTCGATACTCCGTCGAGTCATCAACCTTCCTCCCCAACGAACTTCTCGAGCGTTCATCATCCACAACACAACTCATTCACGACTACCCATCCTGACACTTTGCAATTGACATCTGTTGATTGCACTGCCTCGTCCGTTGACTCGTTACTCGTCGACACCCTACTTCACTCTTCCACAACACTTCCACAACAAACACACTCCGGCAGTACGTTTGCCCGTACTGCTTCTGAGGATACTTCAATACCTTGGACACTCGTTCTTTACACATTTGACTTCCATGTCAGCATAACGACTTCTCATTTCTTTCCCGGACATTCGTCCATCTGTTACGACCAACACACAATTCCCTTTGTTAGCGATTCGAATACCCATCAATGAGCCTCTGACCCCTACCAATCACGATACACACCCGGAGTTTTCACCAGTTATCATTTTTTCGGCGGTTGAAATACATCTATATAGCGTTGCCAGTTTGATTATCGACATTTCCACCTTTCCGGTTCGGCTCTTCCACCTCCTGGAGCCTTGCTCCGTGTGCTATCAACTTTGTTTAGAGAAAGACAAAAGCATTTCCCAACCGTACTGCTCAACTGCATTCTCTTCGGGACCAAAAACATTGCCGTTGTACTACTACTACTGCTTTTGCCGCTCTCACACCTAATTATCATACATCCTACGTTATCCTCCACCAACACTCAACAACTTCATCTGCACATATTTCGAAATGGAGTGCCTCCGAGATAGATTCTACGATGGAGTCGTCCTTGATGGACGTTTCAGGACCGTATCTCCACTCAACCATGGTTCCTTTGGCATGGTCTTCATGGCCGAGGATCTGACCAACAACGAGATGGTTGCAATCAAATGTTTAACCAAGAAGTCAGCCATCACTGATGGGGACTATTCATTTGCCGTTGATGAGAAGTCTGAGGAGTTGGCCTGCCATGCACTCCTAGGCAACCACGCCAACATCGTCAATCTTATCCATTCATTCGAGACCGATGCTCACATCTACATCGTCCTCGAGTTCTGTGCAAGGGGTGACTTGTACGAGGCCATCCGAACTGGTACCGGTCCATTGGAAACCGAACACGTTCGTCGATTCATGCTTCAGCTCGTCGATGCTGTTGCCTACATCCACGAGAAGGGTCTCTTCCACCGAGACATCAAGCCAGAGAACATCTTCCTTACTCAAGCCGGGGAGATGAAGCTCGGTGATTTTGGCCTCGCTACCACCGACAAGTGGACCTACGAGACGACAGTTGGCAGTGACCGATACATGTCTCCAGAACAATACGATTCCGCCGGAGCCGGATACGCACCTGAACAAGCCGATATCTGGGCCATTGGTATCTGCTTGTTGAACATCCTCTTCTCCCGAAACCCTTTCACCACACCAACGGAATCGGACCCTCTGTTCTTGGACTTCTCCCGCGACAAGCAGTCACTTTTCGATGTCTTCCCAAACATGTCTCAAGACACCTATGAAGTCATTGCCCAATGCATGAGCTTGGACCCACGCAAGCGTTCATTGCAAGGTGCACGCGAGGCTCTGGAACGCCTTGTCAGCTTCACCACCTTCGATGAATCATTGGACGATTTCTGCATGGCCGAGAGACGAGGCATCGCCAGTGCCAACCGGGAGCCTCTTCGCACCCCATCCATCCAGAGCCCCCAGGTGGACAATGGTTCTTTCCCATGGGCCAAGGCCTTGCATGCCAGCCCACCTCAACAATTCCGTCAACTGTCAGTCATTGCAGACGACGAGAGCTACAATTCCGAGGATCTCTTCCCCAGCTCGGAGGAGAGCAACAAGGATTGGTTCTCTGTTGGTCAACAAACCCCATCGTTAGCATCCATGCTCGATTCATCTCTTGGAGCTTCGATGAAGTCGATGGCCATCAGACGACCAATGAAGTCTGGACCACCCAAGGCGAGCCTCACCCCAATCTCAGGCTCACTTCCAATCACCATGTCAAAGCCAAAGCCTCTCCCATCCCTTGCATCAATTTTCGGCAAGAAGAACGAGGTCGTGTCCAAGAGTTGGAGCGACCTCTGGGATGAGGACATCGAAGAAGAGGAGGAAGAAGCCGACAAGCAATTGAAGGCACGACAAATGCAGAATGCACGAACCTGGAGTCACGAGAGCAAGCACGATGAAGATGATACGATACGCCGTCCCCCGTTGGAGCCAAAGAGCTCTTCTTTTGTAAATATTGCGAAGCCCGATGTTGTCACTGCTGCCAATGATATCGATGGAGATCTCGTCGCAGATGGCTTCTTTTTCCATGATACACCGAAAGAGATGGTCATTCCGCAGTACTCTCCTCGATACTCACCACCACCCAAGCGAACCACTGGCGATAAGTGGTCTAAGTTGGGAGAACGCAGGCGAGCGTACACTGGTACTTCAGACTCGGAGAAATCTCCCGAGTTGTGGAAGGCACGTCGAAATGTTGGTTTGGGCTTCTCTGGTTTTGGAGCCGGCGTTGGAGTTTGGGACAAGTTGAATACTACTGTTAAGGATACTGGTGCTAGGGATAAGGGCAAGGGTTGCCCATGGGCGAAGGAGAAGAGCCGTGACCATGGCTACAAACGTCATGGCAATGACACGGAATGGGCCGGGGGGTTCACGGACCTCCATTTATGAGTTGGGTTGGAGGTAAACTTTTACCTTCACTTGTAGTTCTCAGCACTATCTTTGTTTACTTCTTACTGGGCCGTGGCATCTATTATCTCTAGGTGTCGCTGACAGTCGGGAGCATTAGAGATTCCCTGCTTGAACTCGCTTTTCTGTGTATTAGATTATCTCCGGACTTGAAAATACCAGACAATTACCCACTCTACACATTGTTCCTTTTTCGGTGATTGACATTGAGTGAAACACATTGTCGTACAACATATCGCTAACATTCCGCTGCGGGCACCTAGGCTAGCACGAAGCCTAGCCCTCAGTAGTACCGACGCATTAACCCTGACAGTACCCTGCATGTAACCGCATTGTTTCTTGCCTCCTCCGCCTCATCCAGTTACCTAGGAGCCTGGATTGGTGGTCTGGTTTGGTTTGTTTACTTCCCATTTCATCCGTCCGCTTCAATTACGAGTGAGATGAGCCCCGAGCTGGGGTCCGTGCGCGATTCGAGAAGCGGGGTAAGTAAGCAGGCAACAGAATGGTAATGAAGGAAAAATAACATCAATATTAAGGTGGCCAGACTAACCGACCTTCTTCCTTCGACTAAGGAAAGGCAGTTCGAATTTCACTGGGGCAACGGATACTGATAGGAGGTCACTTGCTGGGTTGCAGGGGGTGTCGAGGGAAGGAAGATTCTCGTGGCGTTTGTGTTTGTGAGATTTGGTTGCTGAGGAGCTGAGTGTTGGTGTTAGTGTTGGTCGTGGTATTTGAAGTGGAAATGTTGTCGAATCCGGAGTTTGGGTTCGGTACTAGTGCGCTGGAGGTAGCCAGGGTGTTTGGGGATGAGATTAGGGGGAAGTGTGGTGAGTTATTTGGTCGTTTCTTTTTGTTTACATTTCAGGTGGACTTGGATCGAGCGGAGAGTTAGCGGATTTTGGTCCAGCCATGTTCGGGCCTTGGTCGCAGTCGCCTTCCTGGGGTCGTACTACAAGAGATACGTACAACCTATAAAGAAGCGACTGCGTGTATTCTCTGATACCTCTGTCATATTTCGATCTCTCCTCTGTCCTGTGTGGTTAGCGAGCGAGAGTGAGCCTCCCATGATCAAACAGCACTGCATGCAGCGACCGGGTTCTTGTACTGCACCCCAGACACCGTTTTCTGCTTTTGTATTGCTGCCCTTACGAGATATCTCAATCGATAAATGTCATATTGGACAGCTCATTTGACGAAAGGAGCCTAAAAGCTGACGCCATGTCCAACCACAGTCGTGGTAACGGGAGTCTCACCCTCCTCAATCGGTTCTGGTCTCGCGCTCGCAATCGCTTCACAATCGCCCTTGCTTCTCATCCTCGCCTCCCGCACCGTCTCCAATATCCAGACCGTCACCTCCTCGATCCACGCCCTCTACCCCTCAACGCCCATCAAAGCCGTAGCTCTCGACCTCTCCAACTTGAACAGTGTACGATCAGCAGCCGACGAAATCAAGAAGACTGTCGGTGACGGAGAGATTGATGTCTTGTTCAATAACGCAGGGATCAATATCAGTTGGCGGGAGTTGACTTCCGAGGGGTACGAATTACAATTTGTCACTAATCATCTCGGAGGGTTCCTTTTGACTAGTCTTTTGATGCCTCTGATGCTCAAACCTGCTATGAAATCTGCCTCAACATCTTCCCTATCGCGAGTCGGTCAGAGCCCTAAGAAACGAGTAATTAACACCACATCCGAAGCCCACCGTATCTCACCTATCCGCTTCTCGGACCTGCACCAAACGCATGGCGTACAAGTCCCGCCGGAGGAACAGCCTAGAAGAGGTATGCCGGAGGGCGTGTTGCGAGGTGGGGGAGGTTATGAGCCGGCTGTGGCGTATGGGCAGAGTAAAACTGCGAATTTGTTGTTCAGTGTCGAGTTGAATCGGATATTTGGGAGTAGGGGCTTAGGGAGTTGGGCTGTGAGTCCCGGAAGTAAGTCTTCTGTTGAATTCGTGATATTTCGCAAGCTATAGGTAGTGTTAACATGGCTTTAAGACATCATGACGAACCTTGTCCGAGGCGCAGATGAGCAGATGCTGAAGGGTATGCTCTCTGGTATTCCCAACTCGGAATGGAAGACTGTGGATCAGGGAGCTGCGACGCTGGTTGTTGCTGGGTTTGATCCGAAGATTGATAGTATGTTCTTTAACCTTTGTTTATTATCTCTCCCAACATAAGCCTAGTCAGAGCAATATTCGACCAGCGAAGTCGAGGGAAAAGGAGAGAAGTACTTCGTCCTAATCTATGTGTTCTGTAGTAAGCGATGGTGTCTATTTGCACGACTGTCAGATGAAAAGACCATCGAAGTGGGCTGTTGATCCAGTCAGTGCAGACAGATTATGGAATACAAGTGAGGACTTGGTAGGGGAAAAATTTAGCTCTGATACCCTGAAGGGAGCAGATCAGAAGAAGGGTAGAGGAAGCCGACTGTGATTGGTTATCACTGGTAAATGGCGGCATGGTATGAATGCGAACCGTTGTGTTCTCGTTGAGCATAGGTATGCAAATGATCTCTCGGGTCTAATTTTAACGACGCGCTTCCTGCGTATACTTGCATTGTTAGAAAAGATTGATGTCCTTAAAGGTGTAAAAGTCCGGCGCCATGTCCCTTTATTTTGATCAGAAAAATGAAAGATGTTGATTATGAAGCTTAAGACCTCCAGCTATCTTATACCCCGAGTATATTCTCGCGCTCTATATTACTGAGGTGCGATAAGGAAGGTCTTGCTGTTCGTTAAATAGCATCGTTTTGATGAGCGTGAGCCTCTGCTCTGTGGGCACGTTCACATTGCGAAGTTTGTTTACGTTTGGTCTTCGCTTGGGTTTAGCGAGGTGGACCAAACTGTTTCTCTTCGGACCCCGAAGAAACTCGCAAAATCGAAAAGACCCATCATAGTTTTGGGTCTCATCATACTTTACAGTCTATCAGCTGAGACTTCTCTCGAAGACATGACTTGGAAACAAGCTGAGCTGAATAGTTGTGGCTTATCTCGCTTGCAACGTCGCGAAAATGCTCGGTAGGACTGCCGGGTGGTTATCAGTCAACGAGATTAATGCACTACCCTGTCGGACGTAAAAAGAATTCTACAGAGATCCCATCTAGCATTTGAATTGATATGATGGGAAAATTGCCCCCTCGGCTCATCGCGCCCTCAGCCTGCGCAGGTGAGCCCCTCAGCAAATCTTCCATGGTTATTCACCGTTCAGCTTTCTACCGTGAACCAAATCCAGTAACTCACTTTCCGAGCCCGCTAGTATGGACTATCAATTAGCTGCAATATCAATATTCTAAATCTCTGTTGCACGCTGATGGCTGTTACCCCTCGAGTATCGACAACACCGATTTGAAGAGAGTTCGGATCAGAACGAGCAAGCGAGACCAGACACTTTCCCAATACAAGACCCCATGAACACACACTTCACTTAACATCGCGAGGGGTTATGCAACCATGGCAGAATCATCTTTCTGATACAAGATCGTTTTGTGCATGTCGCAAAAGCATTTGACTTTCCCTTGACAAATATGCACGCAATATTGCAGCCATACTGAGGCAGGTGCTTCCCCTGAGGCCCATCTCGGTCTGCATATGCACACCAGATCGACATGATCCTGCATGTCAAGATCTAATATCTCAGATCTCAAATCTCAAACCTAATGAATTCTTGGGATGACGCTCCATACATTCAACATATTGTTGGGAAAGCCACTCGTCCGCCAACCGTCCATTTCACCCGCGGCCTTCCGACCGATGAAATTGCCGGAAGTCTGGATGGCTTGCTCGCGTGCTGCTACCGTGTCTCTATGCTGTGGCCTTGGTGTCTAAAGTAGGTACCTTGATGGTGAATTCTAGACTACGCCGGGGCGAGCATGTTGTTGAAGATGTTTGGTTGCTTGCTAGATGGTTCGCTGGTATGAAGGTTTCACAGCCGCCCGCCCTTAGGAGATTTTGAAATTGTATGGGAAGTCCTGTCTGTAGGGCTAGTGTTTGGATCTAGAATCTGATATGCTTGTGTGCAATTTCTCTCTTTTCTATATCGATAGATTGCTACCATTATGTCGATTTCGGTTGAGTTGGACAGTCAGATTACATCTCGATGTCGACTGCCTACTGTACGGACCAATAAGAGAATCATGTAATTGTGTGTTTCTATGACATGGAAGCAATACAAAGCAAAGTTGGCATCTTTTTGCAAGTTAGCGATGATGTGGTCTTGATCTAGTCCTCTCGTCCAATGCAGCCAGCAACGTAGTTGATCCTTCGCTACCAGCGATGGGACGAGAAGTGGGATGATAGGATGTAAAAAAATGGGGTTTTCATGTGACGGCGAAGATATTTGCATTATGGCTTGAGCAAGTTTCAACTTCTTGCAGTAGCCACCTTGCTTTATTTTGTCAGTCGGATGAGATGGGGCGGTAGATACGCAAGACGAAGAAGGAACTTGCCTACAGAGTTGGTAACATACAGGATTGAGTCTAGGATTAGGACGAGGAGGTTTGATACATAATCAGCCACATCTAGGATAAGTAGAGTGTACTTGTCATGTATCGGATTGAGCCGGTCTTGAAGGGTTTGGCTCCGCGGTCGCAATCAAAAGTAGAATATCCGGTCAACACGTACCCGATTGACGTCCTCGGGTATAATTACCCCCATACCCGACTCCATATCAGAGCCGTTCACCTCATGTCGAAGCGAGCCGTGTCCAAATTTGGCAATCCGAGTCCTGCGTGTGTTGCGGAGAAAGAAGGCCGGCTGCTTCCTGTCTCGGCTGGATCCTCCCGACGATGATCTTGGTGCTCTGCGATTGTTAAAGTTGCAAGTTGACTTACCCATCTCCACCGCTACTTTCAACTCTCCAATCACGCACTCTGTGAGTCACTCCAAGGTCTTGACATGCCACTGTTGCTTCGGTCTTCGTCTCGAGATCCAAGTCGATCTCTTGAACTCAATCTTGCAGCACTTAAGCTTATGTAGCACAGCAGCTACAGAACATCAAGATCAAGGATTCCTTGACAGTACCTGGTGGCAACATTAGACAGACTAGTCCCTCGTTGGTTGACTGAGAGAGCTGGCCGCGCAAAAATGTTTATGTAGATTGACAGATCTTATTAATACATGGGCCTTTAGACCCGTCTAGCGAGTGTTGATACAGCCATCCATATTATCCAGCAACCCATTCCCATTCATATCCTGTCCCAAAGAACGCCATGACACATAACTTTTGACACTGAAATCGTAACGACAGGCTCATTATGCAAATGCAATGCGTGCCTCCCATCTAGTCACCCTCAGATAGTCCAGCAAATCCCAGTAAAACCATTAAAATCCATCTTTTGAAATCGACCTTAGACACCATAACGACAGGCTGATCATGCAAACATAATGCATATATCCCATCTAATCTCCCTTGCCAGATGCCACCTTCCCCAACGCCAAACATGACTACTATTAAACATATCTCGAGAAGTTATGTAGCCGCAGCAGAATCTGTCGGTGAAGACTCTCTAGATTTCGGATGCTTGAACGGACTCAACCTCGACTCGGCTTCGATGCTCTCCTCAAACACCAGATCTGTCCTGTATATCCTCGAGTGGTTGAAATCCAACCAGACGATCATCCTTCTCAACAACCCCTCCAGCCCTAATCCATCCAATCCTCCTCTCATTCGCACCATCTTAGCTAGTCCGGCCATGTGCATTTGAAAGAGTTCAGGGTGGCCAAGAAAAGACTCCAAGATGGACAGACAGAGTACTGCACCGATAGTCTGATCGGTTTTGCAGGCTTCTCTGTTGGAAAGCGTGGCATTGATGGATGAGATTGCCCTTTGGCGTATTTCAAGCAAGGCTGGGGCGTCGAGAGGCAGGTGCTGACGTGCCTGTAGAATGGAACCCGCCAATGAGAGAGCTGCGTAGAATGTTGTGCTGCTCGTCATGACCAAGGGGAACCAGACGGTTCTGAGACGGAACACTTTTCCCGGCTCAGATACCGCTGGAGTATCGATTAAAATTTGTGTTATGTCTGTCATGTGTTAGTATTGTCTGTTCTTTCTCGACAGTGACCATCTGTGCCATGTACTTTCGTAGCAGTCATAAAGAGAATGCAGCTTACAGAAATCCAATATGGGTTCGTAAGCAGGATTCCAAGGCACGGGGTAAGAATTGAAAGGGTCCATTCTCAACCCACGGAAAGTGGCATCTGGCGGGTAGGCAGCATTCCATTCAGTGACCCAGTCTGGCTTCTCCTCAGCAGGAGTTGTTTGCGCAGTTGATGTCGACTCTGACATCGTCGACTGGCTGGACTCGTGCTTGAGCATCACGGGGGACTGGGTCTGATCTCTCCGCTTCCAACCCCGCCTTCTCGTACCGCCCATCTCAGCCTCATCATTGTCGTTTTTGTGATGCTGATAATAAGCCACAGCAGACCTGACCTGTCGCTTCTTGGACCGAGACTTGGTCTCCTTGGGATCATTGATAGTAATGAAGCTGTAGGTCGGTGGTTTGGGTGGGGGTGCGTGACGCTCTGGTGGAGCGTTGGGATCCATGCTATTGATAGGAAGAACGAAGCTCGGACGCGAGATGCGAAATAGAGATGCTCCTCGAAAAGCTGGCCATCGATTATCCCGACGTGTAAGCGTCCAATAACGTTGACGACCGGCAAAGAAGAGGAAGAGGGGAAGAGTGAGGGAAGATTGGGGAGAGGGGAAAGTAGTCGGAGGTATTTCCGAGAATTATAAGCGGTACCTGGCGTTAAGGTTCAACAGGTATCGGAAAATATTTGTTCTCCATGCATTGCAGACTCCAGCACTAATAAGATCGGCTTGTTGTCCGATGCATGAAATCGTGAAGTTGTTCTGTAGGGTTGACCGCACAATTACGCAAGAACTTGCGCTTAGGTTGAAATCTCAGGGTCCTTGTCGATTTTGGTGCCTTGGGGGTGGGGATTCGCGGAACTGTTGAACCTGCTAGACTACATTTCGCGTTGGATCCGCATAAGACTTATTCCCATAAAAACATAGTTTCCGGTAGGGTGTGGATTCGAGAGCCGAGGAGAGCCCAAGAATGAGGTGCCTAGTGCTGCTGGAGGAGAGGGAGGGGGTCAGCTAGACAAGGTTCTTGTTGCTGATCTTGTTGCTAATGCTGAAGGATGCCGAGTTCAAGAGATATCATGATAATTCTGTAGCAATGAATTGTACGTGTAGCTGACAAGGGTCAGGCTCGAATTAAGTACTTGAGAGGAAATATCCCGTAAGTCCATCTCCTGCAACCCGACCCTCGAAATGAAGAGCTGAACAAAAGAAAGTTGTGGAGAGAAACCCTGCCAACCAGAAGTGTCTTGCTGGGATGAGTGGTTCGGGGCCGTTATCTTGCAGATCTTAGCCTCAACATCGTCATAACTAGACTGCAAAAGGTTTTTAGTATTCGACTCTCGAGTACAGCTGTGCTACTTGCTTGGGGTTACTCCGAGTAGTACTGGGCTTCGAAGAGAACAAGTGCTGGTGAGCTCGCGTCCGGGTTGACTTACCTAGTAAAATTGCAATTAAGCTCGAGATTCTCAATCAGCCATACATCTCACAGAATCCCACATCGTAAGCAGTCAAGAACAACGGTTCTATCTCCGAAGGGGTGGCTTTTTGTCTAGGTCGCAAGTCAGGGCCGCGGCTCGGGATAGAGAGGCTGTACCTGCTGCTGTGAAGTCCACTGGTGCACCTAGGAATTTAGGAACATAAAAAGTTATAATGACGCGAAGGCCGAAGGGCCTATGGCCGTTCATAGCTCCAAGTCTAAAGCAGTCCCTGGGCCGGCCTGGAGTCCTTGCGCGTGCGTCAAATCTCTTGACAGTTTTTAGATCTGGCTACCAGCAGTCCACAGCGAATCACGGAACACGGCCAGCAAGCCGCTGCTACCAAAAGTACTAGAATCAGATAGTTTTATGCAAGATCCTAGCCCGCGGAAGGTTAAATTCAGGAGATTTGATTTGCAACAGCAATGCTACCATGCCGCGTGCGCCGCATGCGGGCCGCAGAGTACAAATTTGAGGCCTCAAAACTGCTCGACCAGTCAGATCACGGAATGCCCTGCCCCAATGACCTCCTAGACAGAATTTTGCAGTGACCAGAGAAGCTAATCGCAAACTTAGAACACCCGTCGCATCGTTGAAGTCCTTGGCCCGATAGCTGAGACGACGATAGGGCCCAGGGAACCGGAGCTGGCCGTAGAGCTTCCATCGCAGGGACCGAACCATTAAGAGGCTTGAGGTACGTAAAATGAACTTGCGTTGGGAAATAAGCTCAAAGTCACATGGGAATCCCGAGAAGATCCCAGAGAAGGACCCCGAAAAGATGATCCTAATAAGGCTTACAATCTATGTAGCCTTGCATAATATACAGACCAGACCTCAAAGGCCTCCATACGCCGAACAATGCAACGAAATCAGAGAACTTTTGTGGTATATTCCCCTCCCATGCGCCATATGCTGTCCCATGCTTCCATGCTTCCTGCCCATTCAGGCCCATTTTGAAAAATCAAGAGATTCTACAAGACTGTCCTCGCCAGTCACTTGACCGACCTCAGTTTCAGCCGTCGAGAGTACCGAAGAACGCTGTGAGGCTAGCTCAGGCCCTGCGTTGGTCAAGAAATTCGCAACTGAGGATCGTCTTAGACTGCTGATACTATCGCGGATGTTTACTCCGCTGGACGTCCCTGGAGGCGACGTGGCTGTCGAACTAGGACCCTTGGGCGCGTATCTTTCTTTCATCCGGTTGATGGCTTGCAATCTGCTTCGCCAGGACGAGACGTGCTCCCCTCCCTCACGGTTTGACCAAACCAACGAAAAAACGGATGCGTTGAGGGCCAATAGACGAATGAATCCCGGCAGAGCTGCTAGGCTCATGATTTTGGTCTCTGCAGCAGGCGATATCTCTGGGAAGCCAGGCTTGCTCATGACCTGCACCTTGTAAAATGCATCACCTGCATGCATCTTGGACCTGAATCGCGTTGCAACGAAGGATGCTCGAGACTCTGGCGTTATGACTATGTTCACATAGTTGAACTGTGAAGGAAAGGTGTCAAAGCGGAATGGAAGCCCAGAATTGTTGAAGATAATGTTGACGAAGTCGTTTCCAATGTGGCGTTTCTTGCCAATGCATTGAGGATCTCTATCCAGATTCGTTGGCATCTGTGTCGTTACGTGAAAAACTATCTCTGTGACACGGTCACGCCAACAGAAGGTGTATTTCCCATCAGAGTCGTACTCCTTGTCCAGCCCTTGAGTATTAAATTTGGCGCCTTGCAATTTGGTGAGTGTACCGAGACATGACAGAAACTCGGTGTAATCACTACTACCCTGTATGTTTGCAAGAATCTCGACCTCATTAGTTTGGTTCTCGCCGATGTATATTACGCCCACTTTGTGGCCATCCACAGTGAACAGTCGGTTGAACCCCTGAACGGCACGCTCCATGTCCTCGTTATTCGGTAATGGGATTGGACGGGTAGCGTCGCCCATCTGGGGAATTGACGCCGAAAGTTGAAGCAGAAGATGGCTTGGCAACTTGACGTTGTCGTCCGAGAGGCGTCCGTCTTTCATAACATCAGCGAGACCCGGGTCCTGATGAGGCGGTGGCCTTATAAACTTCTCCTGAATAATGTAGCAAGATGTACCAGAAGGCTGACGCTTAGTGATTTGAGCCCAGTCACCCCGGGTTGCTTGCTCGACAGTGATCAAACTGTTTCCAATGATCCACCTTTTCTTTTGAATCTCACCAAACACCTCTTCTGTAAAGGAAGGATCGGCATCAGACTCATCAACGTCTGCATAAGCCACCCTCTGCATGAAGTCTAGAGTGACTTGGGCCTGCTCGTCGATCCTCTCCTTCCCATTGATGTCGGTTGAGACGAGATTTCTGGTGATCCAGCTGACCTGCCCTGCGCGATCTGGGAGCTTCAAAGCAAGGAACCAGAAAATAATGACGTGGTACGCTAACGCATACACATACTGAGGAAGGTCGTCCGATGTGTTTGGCTCAAAATTACTTTCGGCAGTCCTGGATTCAGTCTGCCCCCGAGGATCAGGCGATGCTGTGGTACTCCGGCCGAGAGGATTACTATTGCGATGACTGGCATCCTTTGCCTGTTGGTCACGAACATATTGAAGATACCGAAAGCATATGGCAAAAACTATGCGGTACTCTTCCTCCCGAAAATTCACATACAGATCTGGCAATCTTGCTAGACATGCCAAGAATTCTAGGATATGAATCGCCACATGACTCTGTGTGATGATCTGTGACATCTTCTGGAGAATATGCACAAGTGATTTACTCGTTGATCCAGGGAGTTCATGGCAGCAGATAGAAAGTGCATGGATACAGCACTTTGAAGTCTTTTCGCCGACACCTTGTAAAAACGTCCGAACAATGTCGTCTTGGTCGACCTTGGAGAAATGGCGGTGATAGCTCATAACCATGTTCAAGATCTGAAAGATGCAGATAGCAACGTCGGCTTTTCGCAAACCAGACGATAAGGGTGGATCATAGTAGGTGCTGTTCTTGATCTGATCGCAAAGCAGCTCTCTCAAGATTCGGATTTGAGGAATGGCGCCCGCAAAGAGAGCTTGGTTGGTCAATTGCGAGGCCAAGTGAACGAGGATGTAGCTGTACACCTCCCAGTCACAACCATTCTTCATCAGACTGATGATTGTCTCTAGGTAAAGACCAACGTCTAGGGCGGTCTGCGAACCAGTGCTTGAAAATGCTTCTATTTCAGTAGTCTTTTCTGGATTTCTGGACTCGGCATCACCGGTCTCCATGCTAGAGTCTTCAGTTTGCTGGTGTCCTGCGCCCAGCCATGACTTTAGTTCTGGACTAGCTTTCCCAGATGCTGGCTCGGGCAGCGCATCCTGATCGGGACACATCCACATCTGAGGATGATGGCGCTGCATTGTTCTCGTAAGACCGCTGGCAGACCGGAATGGCTGACGACTTGCTGGATGACCTTGTCCGACAGATGTGCTCCTTAAGATACGAGCATTATCATCGGCTCGAGACGAGCGTTGCTGCTGGGCAGCTTCATCGATAGCTTGTTTCCTTGCAAGAGAGGCAGTGGTTCGGTAGAGAGTGGCTGCCAGTCCATCAGATTCCGTAAATGGTGTCAGGAAAATGCCATTCGCCCAGTCCGCCCTCAATCGTGAGAGCATCTTCAGGGCCGAGATCCGTGCGTCAGTCTCGCATTCGTGAGACCTGGAGATCCAAAGAAGCTCGTTGTAAATACGTAAAGCTTTGGCGCTCGAGTTGCCCATCGTCCTCATGAATATTAAGATGAGGCCTCTTGTGACAACATTCGATGGAGTCTGGACCAAGCTGTTCGAGACAGCCGATGATGCTGGCCTACTGGAGTTCATCAATCCTTGTCTAGAACCCGGAGGAGATCCAAGGGGCGATTGTAGGCGGTCGCTCGTGATGCTTCCCCGAATTGCGTCCACTACGTAGGTAAATAGCATATCATCAGCTTTTTCTGCAACAGTCACGGCGAAAGCAACGACTTTCTGTAGAATTGCGATGTCCTTCTCATCTCCAATGTCATCAAGGATAGACATGACAAAGACTTGCACAGTATCCGGATCTTCATGCTCATCCATCATCTCAATCACTTCGAAAACATCAGTAATGGTTTGGAGTGCATGAAGTCGGATATGAGTTGGTTGAGATCGGTCTGTGAAAAATGCAGAGAGAATCATCTTCGTGTTTTCCTTCCAATCCAAGTCTGAGGGATAGCAATAACGGTATTCCATATAGTGGTCAATGACCAGCTTTGCGCATGATTCTGGGAGATGCGGGTGGACCGTGACAAAAAACTTGATGCAGTCTTCTTTCTGGAAGAAATCGATGGAGGAGAATTTGACAAGGAGTTCCTCGATACGCACAATGATGCTATACAGGGTCTGCGCCAGACTAGTGGCCAGAGTTTGGTCGCCTGGATCTTCTTTGGATAGAGGACTGTTGATACGAGACCGGCTTGTAAGTTGACGGCCGTCAGGGGTTTCTAGTGTTCGCTGTGCACATTTTGTGACCACATCAAACATCAGCGACCAGTCCTCTTCCATCACATTCACCTTAACCTCTTCACTGTCATCGCTGAATAGAGACAGGATCAAGCGTAGTACGTCGTTCTCGACCTTTGTGTGCTCGACTTCCACAACCTTTTCAAGTGCAGCGATAAGCAAAGTAAACGGAACAAGAGGATATCCGTTCTCTCCGTCTTTGGCAAAAAGCTTTTCTAGAACAGATAATGCTCCTCGAATTTCCCGCACCGTTTGTTTGCCGTTGGATGTATCCACGGGTGGTTCTTGAAGGATATTCAAGAGGATTCTGACAGTTTTCTGACCATTATGGGATTTGCATAGGTTGCTGATAGAACGCCATGCATCGGGTTGCACGTCGGTAACAAGACAATGAATAGAACAGAGCACCTTGACACATCCTAGGAGCTTCGTGCCTGGGATATCGCCATACGTAACGATTGCGTTGATAACATTGATGCAGGCTTTCAGATCTCCTGATAGTGGCGTGTTTACACATATGTATAGAACAACATCGATGAGGTCGCCAGTAGTCTCCTCACTGGATACACTGAAGCTGAACTTGATGACATCCACGATAAAGGCGAATAGGAGGGATAAGTTAGTATCTTCGCCAAGAGGAGCTTTGCCTTTCGAATTTCTGTTTTGACGACCTGCCTCTCGCCTAGCAGCTGAAGTCACAGAGAAATTATGTTTCAACCATGATGTTAATAGAGGCAGAGTTTCGTAATGAAATCCTGCAAGATCCTTTCCATTCTTCGCTAATTCCACCAGGGATGCAAGCTGGAGGTGGAAGTCCTCGGGCGATGCTGGAGCAGTAAGGACTCGGAAATAGAAAAGCCGTTCAGGGTCCGTTGAAATAGTTTGCTGTACACAGGCAGTCAGGAGTTCGAATCCAGCGGTTCGAGCCTCTCGTGGATTCTTGGATTCGATCAGATCTCGACCCTGCTTGAATATACTTGTCACCTATGCTATGTATCAGCCTATTCCTTTGGACTTAGCTCAATACCACATACTCCTGTCAACGGATAGTCCTGTACGGCATGACGGAGAGCATCTGCCGCTGCGAGTCGTTCTTCCAAAGGATTTCCATGCTTCAGTTGTGCATACAGATGTTCATAATCGGGTGGTCCGCCATATGTTGCCGGCTGCGCGTATAGGGCTGCCGGTAGATTGTTTGTGCCATTTAAAGATGTTGGAGAGTTGGGGTTTGGGTTCTTCGTCGATCTGCTTCCTGTCAAGCTCTTGAAGACGCTGGCAAAGCCGCCTGTTGATTTTGGCTCTGGCGTCTGGGCTACGTCTCCAGCCGCCGGAGACATAGAAACTTGAGGTTGTGGTACCAGATAATGTGGAAGTTCTGTTTCAAGGCAAAGTCAGCTACAGCTACCATATCATTTGCAAGTAGGCAGATTGAGAGAGTTGAGGAGAATGAGGGGTCATTCAAGCTGTGACCGAAGAACTATCTGCGTAGCAGAAATGGCGAATTCTCAGTCGGGAAGTGCTTCTACATAGTAGAAATGGCCCGGATCTGTCCCAACTTACATACGGTCCAGCACACATTTGTGTGCTTGTAAGACAAACCCAGCACTGGTCACAGTAGCATATCAAATTGGTGCTGATAAGGCCCTGTCGACTGCCACGATATCAGCCTATATGGAACGCCGCAGCTCCATGGAAGTCAAGCTGTTGTCTGATTTGAATGCTCGATTCTTCGCTCTGGTAGCAGGGAAACTGGCGTGGAGGAGAGTCGGAGGGGAGTGATATGTTGTTGTAGAAAGATGGCAATTGTCTTTCAGGTGAGCTTCGTAGAGGTCAGCTGGCAGCAAGATCCCTGCCCGACTAGTTAGGCGACCCCTCAATGTTGCCAGGCGATCTGGACACTTTGGAAAAATTGGAAAATCGGAGATCCAGGTTTCTGGGACTTTACAAAAAAGAAACCTTTTAGAGATTTAACTTGGTTGATTTTGCAATTCCTCTTCGGCTTGCAGCGGTTGTCCTTTGTCCCTGTTTCTGTACCCTGCCCTGCGCCGGGCAAACACATATTTTCTCCCCGAGGATCCACCTCGAAAAGATCCTGCTGTGTGATTGGCGCGATAACGAGGCGGAACGGACCTGCCTGCCTGCCTGCCTCCTGAGCCTCAAGTGTGACGGTCCACTCCGGCTTATGAAAACATCGTCACTTTACTCTTGGATGAAACGTCTTGTGCTGGTTGAGAGGTCCATTTGTGATATTTTGAGTAGTGCTAGCAAATGTTCTCAAAGTATTCCCTTGCAGTGCCTGCCTTTCTTTCCGTCTCCCTCAATTCAAGTACATTTTCTCAGCTTGGTCTATCTAAGCTAGATGAGCTAGTGAAGAATTTGATCCAAGTCTGAAATTCATCTTCTTATGTGGCTTTTTTTGTACTCACTTGCAAGCAAACAAATCTCCAGCCGAACAAATAATATCGGTTTAATTAAATTATACTCTGAAAAGTTTTCCCTGAGGCTTGCATTGTGAATTAGGTTATTTGCTTAGCCTGATCCATATATCTCCCAGTCACCTATCGCCATTTCATGACCGTTCTCCTTAACGAGATATTTGCTGTCCATCAATGTCTCTAGATAAAGGTTTCCATGAGTGGAACAGTGGAAATCTTCGTCCTATCGGCTTATCTGATTCTGGGTTAGGGGTCCATTCTCTAGAATGATGCCAGGCCGCGGAGTCCTGAACAGGAGCCAGATTTTTTGGACTATAGCGCCGAGCTGTGCAAGCTCGAAAATGACACAAGGACCCAATAAGCTTTGCATCAATCAAGACAGATATTGACCGCAGTCCGTATGGTCAACAATGGATGCTTTCGCTTCTCCCGAACGAGATCCTTTCGTTTCGTAGACAGGTTGGGCAGCTCAAAGACATGAGCATCACTTGGGCAGAAGTCAAAATGATTCCTTGCTTAATTGCAGACTTCACAGTATGCCAAAAATGGCTACACAGATATAATACACAAGTTACAAAAAAGGAAGAGGGATTTACACATGATTAGCTATGTCAGTTCACGAGGTACGGAAAACTGGGCGTGGACGAGGAGAATGGCTTCGCTAGCTCAGAC